>PVJI01006553.1:0-85386 GCA_004026765.1 Micronycteris hirsuta | reverse complement strand
TTTAACCAGAACAGAATGAAGAAAAAAGAATTAAAAAAAAAAAATGATGAGACCCTGGCTGGTGTAGCTCAGTGGAAAAAAAATGATGAGAGGCTTAGGAACCTCCAGGACAACGTTAAACATTCCAACATCCAAATCATGGGGGGTACCAGAAGGAGAAGAGGAAGAGCAAGAAATGGAAAACTTATTTGAAAACATAATGAAGGAGAACTTCCCTAATCTGGCAAAGGAAACAGACTTTCAGGAAGTCCAGGAAGCTCAGAGAGTCCCAAAGAAGTTGGACCCCAGGAAGCACACACCAAGGCACATCATAATTACATTACCCAAGATTAAAGATAAGGAGAGAATTTAAAAGCTGCAAGGGAAAAGGAGGCAGTTTCCTACAAAGCAGTTCCCATAAGATTGTCAGCTGATTTCTCAAAAGAAACCTTGCAGGCAAGTAGGGGCTGGAAAGAAGTATTCCAAATCATGAAAGGCAAGGACCCACATCCAAGATTAGTCTATCCAACAAAGCTATCATTTAGACTGGAAGAGCAGATAAAGTGCTTCCCAGATGAGGTCAAGTTAAAGGAGTTCATCATCATCAGATCCTTACTATATGAAACATTAAAGGGACTTATCTAAGAAAAAGAAGATCAAAACTATGAACAGTAAAATAACAACAAACCCACAACTATCAACAACTGAACCTAAAAAAACAAAAACAAAAATGAAAACAAACCAAGCAAACAACTAGAATAGAAACAGATTCACAGAAAAAGAGATCACGAAAGAGTAAAAGAGATATGGAGGGTTATCAGTGGGAAAGGTACAAGGAATAAGAAGCATAAATGGTAGGTACAAAATAGACAGGGGGAGGATAAGAATAGTATGGGAAATGGAGAAGCCGAAGAACTTGCATGTATGGACCATGGACAAGAACTAAGGAGGAGGAATGGGTGGGAGGAGGGTACAGGACAGAGAGGGATAAAGGGGAGAAAAAATGGGAGAACTGTAATAGTGTAATCAATAAAATATATTTTAAAAAACCCCTAAAAATTAAAAAAAAGTAAAAATCTTACTCTACCAGCACTTAACTACAAAGGACGCCTTGAAGTGCAGAGGAAAATTAATTTAAAATTACATTAATTCACATAGTCTTCCTTCCAAACTCATGTCATGTCTAGGAATTCAATCAGTCTATCAGTCAAAAAGTATCAGTGTTTTGCATTCATTCATGTCAATAAAAATTCAATATACTTTTTTCAAGAGTCTTATAATTGCATTATGTCATTCAGAGAGACAAGGAAATGTAAGTTACAGTCTTTGCCTTAATAAACAACTTAAAAGTCAAGTTAGAGGAACTTGAAAACATACGAAGTAAACAATTCAGAAATAATGACTTTGGCACTGAATCATCAAATACTATAAAATATGAGTTCAGGGTTTGAATGAACTCCTACTTCCCGTTTGAGATGCTAACTACAACCCTACACTGCACAATTCATTGGACAAAGCTTCATTGAGCTAAAACAGTGCATCAGGCACTGTTTTAGGAGCTGGATTTCCTCAATGCAGCAATGATTTTCTGGAGTTCAACTGGTACTTTGAACTGCAGCCAGGCATCGAGGAGAATCTGTCACCTTCTCAAAGATGAGTCATTCAAGGTCACTTTGAGATGACTCAACTGACCAAATCAGACAGTTAGCATATGGCATATTCTCAAACCAAACTTCAAGGTAAAGTTTGTGGTCTGTTTCTGCCTTGACCCAGTGTCATTGAGCTCAAGTTGTTTCCTTTTATGGGCTAAATCTTGATGCATGAGTTGTGAATGAACACTTCCCTCACAAAACTAATGGAAAGGGCTTGGGGCCTACACTATGGGTGAACAACCAGCAATACAGGCAGGAGAAATTCACTACCGGAGATGAGTCTATTTGATGGAATATTCGTTATATACTTGAACTCCAGGGAAAAAAAGAACAGGAGTTCTCATGAACAATAAAATACCAACAAGATGGCAATTATATAAATGTTTGGGCATTTGGAAAATCTAGAATGGGCTCAAAATTACTAACAAAAATCTAATAAGTGCTGAGATTTTCTGCAGTGATCATAATCTTATTTATAATATCATTAATCTTTACTATTTTATTTGAGGCCAATAATATCTGTTCAATAAGTGAGATTATGTGAACGAATGAGTGGACAAAGATCTACCTTAATTGAGATAATAAAAGGCTGACTTTTTATTTAACTTAATTTTTATGTAAAATATGTGAGGTAAAAGTAAATCATATCTAGACAGTAAGATTATCTTAGTATAATTAGAACAAATATGTTGTGAGTTAACAACACGACTGATACTTACATGTGTAGATCTAAATCTAAGTGATCCAAGAAATAAATTCTTAGCCTACTTTTAATCTGGTAAAGCTGTCAACAGTTCCATTTCTAGCACGATTTAAATAGTGCATGCGGTGGTCATATCATCCTAGTTTGCCTGGGACTGTCCTGGTTTCAAAACTGATAGCCCAGTGTCCTGGCCACTCCATCAGTTCCAGGCAAAAAGAACATTTGGTCAACCCTATCAGGGTTAGAAGTGAATTTTTTTTCAGTGTTTACGGGTGCTTTTTTCAGATGGTCGGCGATCTGAGAAGACAGTGGGTTTGTACCCTAACAGGCAGTCTTAAATTCCATTTTAAAGCGACCCTTTTCACAAGGAGAAGAAAAGTATAGGTAAGGAGATTAGAATTCAGGGGAAAAAATCAATCAGACAAAAAGCTGCAGCATTCTTTCATCTGTGTTCTGGGCAATGAGCCTCTCACCCTGGAGAAGTGATTTTTAATTTGAAACATGTGGATACGCTGTGGGCACCTCCCAAAAGCTGTAAATAGGCCTGAATGATCAATGATTCCTGCTATCAATGTATGTCACAATGTGGTAGTAGAATGTCCTATTTTGTATAGGAGAGCAAGCCTCAGTTAAACTCATTCATCAGCTATTTTTAGGATGGAAAATTAATCATTAAAAAACTGTGAGAAAAATAATCTATAAGTGGATTTTTAATTTAAAGCACATACGTGTGCTGTGGGCACCCACAGAAAAGAAATGCTAAAATAATGAAAAAACCCTATAATTTTTTTCAAGGAAATCCACCATATAACTGATTTTAATAAAAGTGCTTTAATTTTCAAGACTCCTTGAAAGTGGAATATGTGTGTGTGTGTGTGTGTGTGTGTGTGTGTGTGTTAAATGGAGTGGAAATTGAGAATGGGCTCACAGAGTACTAAAAATAAATATTTCAATTATTTGTGCACTTAGATTATCCTGAAAATTCATAAAACAAAGTTATACCACTTTTATACTTGTTATAACCAAGTTAAATCCTGGGTTTTGAGTTTTTAAGAGAATATTTAACAAAGGACCGGCAACTTCAGAAAGAAACACAAATAAGTAATGATGTTGCCTTCACATTTATTTTACGTTGTCATGGACTTATCTGAAGGTGAAGGTGCAACGAAGAGAACGGAAGGTAGGACTGCAAGCAGGGAGAGGTTTTTGATAGTTGTGGTGGGAGGCTGCAGAGGGTGCCTAGAAGCAGCAGCTTTGCTGACTAGATGGTTGAGGAGTCAAACACGGAAGTCACAGGATTCTTCAGTGCTGTACAGAATCAGGGGCTGGGAGGGAAGGAGAAGGATACATAACCAGATTATGATGGAAACAGAGGCCTGAGAAGGTTCTAAGGAAAAATAAGCCAGCCACTGTGTCCAGTGCAGTAAATAGTTTGGCAGAAAGCAAAGTGGCAAAATGGGAGCTTTGCCTTCGCCACTGGAAGAACAGTGAAACCTGAGACAGGGTTAGCATTCACTGAATCAGGGAATGGCAGCACAGCGAAGTTGAGGGCATCAATGGACTATCACAAATGTATGCAAGGCAACTTGGGTTGATATCCATTGAGCCAGGTTGTCAATTCCCTGTTTAATAACTTCACTTCTAGACTCTCTCATTAAGAATTTATAATTAAATGATATTAAGAAACTTTTACATAAACATACTGGAGCCAGTGCTTTGAGCTTCATTCTATCCGAAATAATTACATAAAGTTAAAGCAACAGATGGGCAGTTAAAGTACCACAGAAACAAAGGTATTCTCTGTTCAAACACTGCCAACTCTCCTCACTTGTTCTCCAAAGCAGGAGTCGACAGAAAACACTCTCACTGAAGTGCCATAAGTATCGGCGTTTGTGTTCCCATATGGCAAGGCCTCCACTCGGAGCCTCATTTATAAGGACTTTTAAGTCTGGTCTGAAAGTGTCTTCATTAACACAAGAAACTACAACTGTGCTTGTTCTTTTTATCTGTGTTCAATAATTAAGAATTTGGTTTAAGTTTTATGAAAAATGCAAAATCCTTTCCATTCTACCCAGCTGCTCTCAGTGATTCAGGTTAAATTGTTTATTTATTTTATTTTAAGTGATTTAGCAAAAATTTGAATAACAATGATAATATACTTTAAATTTTTTTCTCCTTTTAAAAATGTTCCAAACACATTTCAAGTTGTAGCTAAATGTTATAAAGGCATATGTGGAAGTTTCAAATTTTCATTTGCATCATAACTTTCCATAATTTTATGAAGGTCTAAGAGTGTGACAGCCAACTAAATGGGTGTTTAGGTCTTATAGAAAGTTCAGAGGATGGGGTAGTGATTCAGGATTCTTTACTTGAGCTGCTATGAAGAATTGGTGAAGCTGACTGGCCAGACTAAATGCATTATGTTCATTTATAGTTGGTCAAAATGATTCTAACATATTGCTAATGTAAATCTGCCATATATTTGATATGAAGTAGCTGACTTACTTCAGTCTACCAAGATACAAATAAATAAACATTTTTTTGAAAACTACAGAGATTCTGGGACACCATGTGCAGTATCTCATCAATAAAAACCTATATTTTTATAGAAAGACTTTCTATATTATGTATGGACATATTTTAATAACTCTAAATTTTGGAGAATATTTTTTTTAATATTTTTTTTAATATTTTATTTTTATTTATTTTTAGAGAGAGGGGAAGGGAGGGAGAGAGGGAGAGAAACAGCAATGTATGGTTGCCTCTCACATGGCCCTCATGGGGACCTGGCCCGCAACCCAGGCATGTGCCCTGACTGGGAATCGAACTGGGACCCTCTGGTTCCCAGCCCGCGCTCAATCCACTGGGCTACACCAGCCAGGGCGCAATATTTTGATACTCTAAAAAAGTATAGGCATTCAAAAGCAATATTCCTAGGACAACCTGTCTTCATCCTGAGAGTAACATACTGACCCAGAGGAATCTGGCCAATTAGGTAGATATACAACTCCAAGTAGAAAATATTACTATACAACTCTAAATAGAAAATGTTAAGGAAGACATTTCTTAATAACATGTAAAAATTATAGGAACAAATAGGTAAAGCTAAACAGTAGAACCCCAATTCTAATGGTCATTCTTTCTTTTTTCTGCTATATTTTCCCTTCAATAAACAAAGCTAGATCTTTTAATTTAGTGCTGTTCTGCCTCCTAGTTCACCCCAAACACTTCACACCTTCTTGTTCTCTCCATGGTGTCCATGTAAGTGGGAGGGTCTTAACACAGCCCACCTACTTTGAAGGCTTCCAAAGTCCTCCTGACAATAGGCATAATGTCTTATTTTACAAGTATTTTAAGTCAAACCTTTGTACTCTTAAAGACCACTCTCAAAGTTACTGTTTTGAAACTGCACAAATAGAATTTGAAGGCATGCTGAGACATAAGTCTAATTAGTGACAAATTACTCAATTGTTCATTCAATAACTACATTTTCAGAGCCAACAATGCACCAGGCAGTATTATTGTTTCAGGAGTTAGAAAAAGAACGGTACACAAGAATGTCAAAGTAGTTGTCCTCTCGAAGTTTATTTTCCAGTGGAAGGTTCAAACAACGATAAAAAATAATAAGGATACTATCTAATCATTTACAAAGCACTTACTAGGTGAGTCATTTATTATAAGCATGTTATACATTTTAACTCATTTTATCTTTATAGCACTCTATCAGAATTAAACAATGTCCCCATTTCAAAGGTTAGGACACTGAGGAACAGAGATAGTCAATACATAGTCCAAGGTCACGGGGCTAGTAAGCGACTGCATCCAGCAATTTGGGATCCAGATTTTAAGTGCTTAATCATTCTACTATATTACCTCTCACTATCAGTAAATAAGTATCTCTAGAATGTCAAGAAAAGACACATTTTATGGATGAGTGGAGCACTATAAGGAAATAGAAAATGATGGAGGAAGGGAGGTACTACTTTAGATACTCAAGGAAGGTCTCTCAGAGGAGATGATATTTGAGGAGAAACCTGGATGGTGAGAGAGAAGAACTCCCGAGAAGATCTGTGCAGAGAGCATTTCAGAAGGAACAGCCTGTGCAAAAGACCCTGAGATGCAAAAGACCCTGAGATGTCAAGGAAGAGTAAGAAGGTCAGTGGTTAGAGTGGAGTGAAGGAGCAGTCTCGAAGGGGTACGATTATGCAAGGCCTTGCAGTTACAAATAAATGGCTTGGATTTCATTGTGAGTGTTATGAGAAGTCATTTAAAGGGTCTCAAGGAAGGGAGAGACATTTGATTATTTTTTAAAGTTTTCTTCGATTGCTTTCTTAAAAATAGAAGTGCTGAGGATGAGACCCTTAAAAAGTGCCGCATGTACAGGTTGATCAGAGGAGATAGAACCAGCAAAAGAGCCTCAGAAAGAGTAACCAATGAGATACGAGGGAAATAAAAACGAAGGTGGAGGTTGTTGATAACTTTGACAAAAATGACTTTGTGGGTGGGGAACAAGAACCTGGTCTAAGGAGCTGAGGAACTGATTGGAAGGAGAGAGGTGGAGAAAGCAAGTACTGAAACCTCTCTCAGGAAAGGATACTTTCAAGGACATGGAGAAACACCGTAGCAGATGGAGGCATTTCTCTCGTTGTGAAAGCAGAGAGTTCAGTATGTTCATATGTTGATGAGAGTGAGCCAGTGGGAGGGAGGGACTGAAAAGAGAGAACAAGGGTAACTAAAGAGGCACAGTCTTGGGTATGAGGGAAGAATGGGGCCTTAGGAAGGGTCCATTGCTTGTAGCAGCAAGGCCGGGTGTAAATGCAGGGAGACTGGCAGATCCGATGGTGTGAAGATGAGCTACTTTTCCTCTGTCTTCTAGTTTCATGGTGAAATAAGAAGCAAAAGCACCAGCTTTGAGTGAGATGAAGACAGGGAGTGTTGAAGAACTAAGTTATAAAGAAAAAGTATAACGTAGGCACATTAGAGCCTAAGAAAGTAAATCAGGTAGGAAAGGCCATTGAATTTCAGACCAGTACTGGGGGTGCACTTAAGATTCAAGTTTAAGTATTTTAAAGGAAACTAGCTATGCTAGAAAGTAGACAAAGGAAGTGGATATTTTGGTTCTAGCACCAATTGTGCCACTTACTGAGCCAGTGCCCTCAAGCACACCTCTCTGGGCCTCCGTTCGCACAAGTAAAGTGAGGTTGCAGAGCTGCAGCATTTGGGGAACCCAGAAACGTGTGGGGTACTTTGGGTTGTCCTAGAGCCCCCTGGCATTCAGAACTCCAGGTCTGGGGGTGCTCCACGTTCCTCGGTGTATGGAATGATGCTGTAGGACAAATGATAGTTCCTCCCAAACTCCAGCAGTGCCCACCTCTGGAGAGAAAGGCTGGACAGAGGATCACGCCCAGCACCCTCCCACGTCTAAGGCTCTAACAGTAACTCTAAGTGTTGGTGTCAGGGGAAGCCAGCTCACACAGGGATAAACGGCACATCCATTTAATTCACAGTTATCAATTCTCACTCTTGTCCCTGGACTGAAAATAGGTGGCCAAGTGTGGAAAATAAACAGAAGTTGAGTTTGCCCTTGTTATTTCTTTACACTTTAGAGGTACTAATGAGCAGTGAAACAGTCCACAGATTACAGCCAGGAAAAGAACAAGCTAGAACAGGGCGATCCAGGAAAGAAAAATCAGCCCTCATTATTATGGAAACCATTGTCGTTAACTATCATAGTAATTAAATAGAAGTGTTGCCAGCAACAGCACCTGAGAGTCGCAAAGAAAGTTTGGTACTCATGCATTGCCGGTGCAGCATTAGATAACATCTCACTACCACAAAATGACAAAATTTAATTTTAATTGTATTGACCAAAGGCCCCCAACATGAACTGAGAATTAGTTGACAAGAACAGGACAATTAGTAAGGGTAATATACTAACTTCTACTCGAATGATCAGCGGGGTGCTGCAGGCATTGCTGGTAGCGACCTTTCTAGTTGACACCTTCATAAATGGTGTGCAAGAGAAAACCAGCGTGTGAATGGCTTTTCAAATGATTCTACTGTGGGAGTCAGCCCAAGTGCAAATTTCCATCATCACAGTAATAACTTAAGTAGAAAAAAACACAGAGCTTCCTGCGAAGATGTAAAATTCAAGGCAGGCAATTAATTACCCAGTGAGATGACTCAGGCAGATGGGGAAATTCTAGGTGAAAAATCTTAATCAGTAGAATACTAATTTCTAAAAAAAATTCAGTAATTATACAGTTCTCAAATAGTTTTGTTATGGACATTTATTGAATAAAAATGCCTGTCAGATATCAGTTATATGTACACTACTGTTTCATCTATAGAATGTAATCAAATACAGTAAAAACACACAAATAACCAATGTGCCTTTTTCTGACCTTTCAAAAAATTTAACGTTTTTGTACATTTTTGTGAGGTAAAACACACATAACATAAAATTAACACCTTTTAGCAATCCAGTGGCAATTAATATAGTCACAATGTGGTGCAACCACCGAATCTATCTAGTTTCAAATGTTATCACCACTCCAAAAGGAAGCCCTGTGCACGCCAAGCAGTTGCTTCACCTGCCCAGCCCCCAGCCTCTGGCTAACCACCAATCAGTGTTTTGTCTCCAAGGACTTCTGTGCTCTGGATATTGCGTTTAAACAGACTCGTACAATATGTGACCTTTGGTGTCTGGTTTCATTCACTCAGGTTCATCCACCTTGAAGTAGGTATCAGTACCTCCTTCCTTCTTATTTCTGAATAAAAAGCTCAAGGGTGACGCTTACGTGCTTTTGCGTACCAATGTCAATGTCGAAGCATGGCATACACCTCCCTACCGTTTCTGAGTGACAATGGTAAGGAGAACCCAATAGAAATTCAGCAAAACTATCCTGATTAATACAACTCTTAAGAAGAGTAAAAAAGAGCTTGTTTTATTAATTTTATGACCAAGAATCATTCATGAAACAGAAAACGTTACTGTTAGAAGGTCCTTTCTTTACTTCTTACTGACATTTAGAGCTTTACTAATGAGATACAATGAACACGCAGTAATCACTGATGAGCTGGAAACTTTGGAATCCCCTAGCTCAGATGTAGAAGGTGCTCAGAAAATGTCAGAAAATGTCTGCAGGTGAATGGCAGTAGGAATCAAAGAGACTATGTGGTTTTTTTCAGTGTTTGAAAAACACTTTTCTTCCAACCAGGGCTAATGCAATATGGTTGACATGAAAAGAGAGAGTTGTTTCTCTTTGTAGTTTCAGTTACATTGATTCTCAAAGTTATCACAAACTTGCTTCCAAACTGGTAGCCGGATGTATACTAGGGCTGGTGGAAGAGGTTGCACTTGCAGGAAATATCCTGAAATAGGCTGTAAAAGACAATTCCTTGCAAGCAATACTGTTTGGAGGCTCAGACAAGGTGTCCCTTTATATTGCCCAACAATGACGAAGTCATCTACGGGGGACTCTCCAGTGTCATTCATATAGGGACAGTGTGCGGCAGGGGTTTGTCGCCTGGCCTCTGATGGTGCTTGTGCTTCATTGTGTGGTGTCTGCTCACTTTGTTGCTGCCTTCCACTGTGTCTATCACTTCAGGAAGGAAAACTCATCAGAACCACAAATTTGGCCTTCGAGAGACTGTGAGCCACATGAATATTTGTTATTTACTTAATTTAATAAAATGTGAAATTATTATGACTTCATTTATCTCTTTGCTTTTGATAGGCATTTGAGAAAATAAGTATTGAACAAATACACTTTTCTAATATGAGGAAATAAGCTGAACATAAACTCAAATAAACTAAAGACAGAAGTTCCCAGGTGGAGGGATTGAGCAAAAAAGAAAAAAAAAGACAAAAAAACTCATGGACACTGGTAACACTGTGGGCATCGCCAGGGGGAGGGAGTGGCTGGAGGTAGAAGGGGATACAGGGGGGGTAAGCGGTGATAGAAGGGGCTTGCCTTGGGTGGTGGGCACACAACGCAGTGCACAGACGGTGTGCTATAGAATTGTATACCTGACACCTGCGTACTTTGCTTAACCAGTGTCACTCCAATAAAGTCAGTAAAAAGGAAAAATTAAAAAAAAAGAAAAAGAAATATCCTGAATAGGCTGTAGAAAAAGTCAGAGATGCTCTTCCTCCTTCTTTAATCTACATATCCATCTTCCAGGATCATTTTTCTAAGTACATCTAGAACAGAATTTCTGTTTTTATTTATTCTCAGAGACACAGTAAAATAATTTATGGAACAGAATATTGGTGATTTTCCATGCAGCAATCCTAAGTCATACTTTTCCTATTATTTGATTTATATTCTTATGATTTAATTGAATAAATACATTCTTATTATGAAACTGAAATGGTGAACTCTTTTTAAGAACCTCAGTCAATTGAACTGAATTAGAATAGCAATCTAACTTGATTTTGTAATGATACCCTAGAGGAAAAAAATAGGCCTTTTTTATATTGCAGGAGTTTTCAGAAAGAATACTAAGAAGCCAAGAGGCCATTTACAACGCATACATTTTTCTCTGAGGAGGCATTATTTTGTTCTGTCTTGTATTTGGACAAAAACATTACGCAAAATAACTGAAATTTAACTCTTTGCTTGTGCCTGTCTTTTATGAATGTGTATTTTAAATATTGTAGTCATTTCATTTGCTCACTTAAGCGAGATGGCAATCGTTCCTGCAGAAATTGATAGTGGCCCAAAGAGGTTCTATAACATAATTAGCTTGTCACAAAAATGATTCAGATCTGTATACTGTCCCTATGAAATGTGTTAAATAGCTGAACTGGTTATACACTGAAGATAAATTATTTATACTTTTAATGTGATTGCAGTCATTTATGGAAACCAATTTGTATCTACATAAAAACAAACTTTTGGGGGCCAAATCAGTTTTTAGAGCATGCTCTGTAGTAAAAGGTACAGGACAAGAAGCACATATATTCAACAGAACAGGATTTTATAAATGCTTCTGTAATTCAGAAAAATCTACCCAAATATGACGCTGAGATGCAAAACAACCCATGTTCAGTGCAAAGTTTGATGAATCTATAAAACTGGAGGGAACGATGCCCTAATCTCCTGAGGACTCTGGGCAGTCCTGGTTATGATGGAGCTTTGCTACATCCCAGAGACGAAAGAGATTTACAGTGCAGCAAGAGGCAGACCAGAGACATTTATGAAGGTAGAAGATTTGTGAATTACAGAAGAAGCAAAGAGGCCACGAGAGAGGAGGCGGGAGGCTCTTCACAAGATCAGCTGGCTGGAAGCGCACCCCGTCCATCATCCAACACAACACCAGATACTGCAAATTCGGCAGCAGCAAACACGGCCCTACACGGATCGCGTATTTTCCTCATCCCTGGGTTTTGACTGTTGGGAAATGATTACTAGAAAGGAGGAAGAAAGCTTTATGCTTCTGGGAAGTACGGTTCTGGTCAAATGACAGCCACCTATTTGCACAGGAACTTTCACAGTCTGGTTGTCAGTGTTCTTTTCATCCACACACGCACTGTTGATCTTCACCAGTGATTGTGTTTTAACTTCTTAATTTAACCTAACGTTGGTCCAGGAGTGATGAAGTAATATATTTTTCCCATTAAACATGGGATAGTTTTTTAAAAAGAGGATAACCATAACAAGAAAAGAGGCAAAAGTCTTGAGCAGGCAACACAAACACATTTATGAGAAAAGAGTAAGAAACATTGTTCGATCATATTAGAATTAAAATAAACACATGGGCAATGAGCTGTCATTGGTAACATCAGATTGGCACAGTCTTTCGGGGGAAGGCACTCTGAGTAAAGAAGGAGCAAACAAAAGTGAGATGGTGAGGACTAAACAGCGGGGGAGAAAGTAGTGACAGCTAACGCAGAGAATGTTTTCAAAATGTTCAGCTTTCAGAGCAAGGGAATCAAGTGCTCGCAGGAGAGAAGAGGAGAACAAAGGAGGAGTGTTTACTTGTTATCAGATAGGAGACACTTGAGTAGGTTGACATGCCAAGAACAAGTCACCAGTAAGGGTTAGAGACAGAGAAGAAAGGAGCGGCACCAAGCACCAGTCTTGGAAAGCAGATGACAGCGAAGGCAAGGCAGAGAAATGTCTCAGGCAAGAGGAGGGCCACGCCTCAGGGGCAGCAAGGGCCTTAACATTGCTGAGCCCAACTTCTCACCTTTAAACTAAGAACAATAATAGCTATCCCTGAGAAAACATTATACACATGGCATGTGGCATCTCAAAGTTATTTTAATTTAAAAGTTTTAATACAAACTACCTGTTATTACCAGTGACTTTTATGAAATTGTCATATATGTTGAAAAGCAAATTTTTGACAGGAAAAAGGAAGTGCTACTCCATTGTAACACAAAATAGCAATTCATTTGGCCCTGGCTGGTGTAGCTCAGTGGATTGAGCACAGGCTGGGAACCAAAGGGTCCTGGTTCGATTCCCAGTCAGGGCACATGCCTGGGTTGCGGGCCAGGTCCCCATGAGGGCCATGTGAGAGGCAACCATACATTGCTGTTTCTCTCCCTCTCTTTCTCCCTCCCTACTCCTCTCTCTAAAAATAAATAAAATCTCAAAAAAAAGAACGTTTTTAAAAAAAATAGCAATTCATTTAAAAGGATTATTATAAGAAACTGACAGAATTAATGTATGTAATATGTAAATATTTATATACACTATATGCACACAGAAAGAACCTGGCAGGCAGAGAATCAGACTCAGCAGCAGGTATTTATCAGAATGTAGATCTTAAAGTTACACAGAAGTGGGTTTGAATCCTACCTGTCAGCTTTCAGCTCATTCTTATTCATTGTTGTATGCTGGGCATTTAGCAGTGACTGGGGTAATAAATATTTGTTGTAGGAATAAAAGAACAAAGTCTCTTAATTTCTTGAGCTTTAGCTTCCTTATCTGTAAATGAAACTAATAATATGTCTAACTCTAGTATGAGAAATAAGAAAATATATTTAAATAGTTACACAGTGTCTGGTATTTAGCTGAAGTGATGTGGTAAGTATCAGTTCTTAGTAATAATATCTTAGTAGTAAGGTACTAAGTAATATCAGTTACTTAGTAGTAATAAGCAATAACAATAATTCTTAGTAAGAAATAGTAATAATATTATTACTAATACTACTAATTCTTAGTAGTAATAGTAAAAAAACAATTATTTGAAGAATTAAGAGATGGGTTAAATACATTGGAACTTTATTATTCTTAAAATCTGAAATACACTTGAAATACATGATTAACATGATCAGTTTGACTTTTTACTTGGAGAAACGCTTCCAGAAATTTAGATAAAGTGACATAATAGATATCGATGTGCTGTTTCCTTAATTTGAGTCCTTTTGAGGTACCAACTGCAGTGCTCCGATGTGGTACAGAAATGACTACTGAAGCACAAGCATAACAGAGCTGTTGCCATGGAAATAGTATTTGTCCACTTTGCTTTCTTCATTTGGATGTGCTCCCTTCCTATGAGAGTGAAGAACACCAAATACACACATAAAAACACTAAGACTAATTTCTAGTTCTCATTTAAATCTTTTTTTTTTTTGGCTTCTAAAATAAATATACCTAATAAAAAACAAGAATCAACAAGCAGAGCCAGAATGCTCACCCCACCTCAGAGTTAAAATATAAATATATAATGTGGATATAAAATTAATAAAAACCCTAAAACTCTAAAATCGATTGTTAGTTTTGCTAGATAAAATCTCTCAAACAAAAAAGATTTTATCTATGTAGACTGAAAAGTGGGACAGAATAATCCATATACATGCAAGATGATGTACAAATGCAAATCCATTATATATCCAAGTTGTGTCCTTTCCATATTCTTTACTTGTGTTGTACATGGCGTTTGCACACATCTTTGTCTGAACATTTATTTGGGGTTGAATAGTGTACAGGAGGTATGTTCAAGTCCTAACCCCAGTAGCTATGAATGTGGCCGTGTTTGGAAATAAGGCCTTGCAGATGTAATTAAAGGTATAGGCTATCCTTATAAGAGAAAGGGAAGGGAGATTGGGGACACAGAGCCCCAGAGAGGAAGGCCGTGGGAAGACGGAAACAGAGAGTGGAGAGATGCAGCTACAGGCTGAGGAGGGCCCAGGACTGTTGGGAGCCACCAGAATCCAGGAAAAGGGCACGGGACAGACAGAACTCTTCCCTCAGAGCCTCCGACAGGGACCAGCCACTCCGCACTTTGATTTGGGACCCCTGGCCTCCAGAACTGGGAGTGAAGAGACTTCTGTTGTTTTAACTCCACAAGTTTGCGGTGATTTGTTACAGCAGAACTAGGAAATTAACATTCAACGAGGAAAAGGGGGTGACAGAGAGTGACCTCCACTGACTGTACATCAAAAGCCATGCTAAGCTCTTTACATTCAATCTGATTTAACCTCACAAAACCATAGGGGAAAATACCTTATTTTACAGAAAAATAATTTAAAAATCATAGAAGAGGATTTCTGTAATATTGTTAACACGCCTAGGTTTTAACAGAACACTGCTTGTATTAAAGATTTTTGTTTGAGTGGTATTATAACTGTTACAGAATTTAGTAAACGTAGTCTTCCTCAATAGCATGACAGTTGCTTCTAAGAAAACTTATCAAAAATCTATTTTTAAAGCAATCATTTACTTCCATATTTCCATTTTAATTAAATGTTTAAAAATTAGTGCATGCACAAATCAGCTGTATTTTTAATGTACTAGCAATGGTCATTTGGAAACCGAATTTTAAAATTTTCAATATCATCAAAAAACATGAAGTTCTCATGGATGAATCTAACAAAATATGTGCAAAATATGCAGAAAAGTACACAACACTGATAAGAAATTAAGGAACAGGGACTGGAAAACCCAGTATCATTAAGCCATTAATTGTTCATAATTTGATATATAGAATCAAAGCAATCTCAATAAAAATCCAGCAGGAATTTTTTTGTAAAAATTGACAGTCTGATTCTATATTTTATACATAAAACAAAGGTCTTAAAACAACTAAATGATTTCAAAAAAGAAAGACAACATTGGTAATTCCACAATACCTAATTTCAAGACTTACTACAAAGCTGCAGTAACCAACATCATTTAGTGTTAGCACTGGGGTGTTTATCCATGAAACACGATAGAGCCCAGCAATACACCCATGCACATATGGCCACCTGATTTTAAACAAAGGCATCATAGTAATCCAGTGAAGAAAAACTTGTCTCTTCAACAAATAATACTGCAACAATAAGGCATCCACGTGCAGCACACACACACACACACAGGGACCTCATAACTGATCATTGACCTAAATATAAAGCCTATAAAACTTACAGAAAAAGACATTTAAAGGACTTAATGACAGAGATCAGGCAAAGATTTCTTTTAGATGATACTAAAAAGTATCATCCATAAAAGAAAAAAAATGATACAAAATTGCACCTCATCAAAATAGAAAATCTCCAAAAAACACTTTAAGAAACTGGAAAATCTTCGACTGAGAGAAATTATCTGCAAAATGTATCTGATAGATATCCAAATATATGCATTAATTTTTATTACAATTTAATGATAAGAAAAAAACCTAATCCGTTATTAGAAGGGCAAAAGGTTCGAAGAGACAGTTCACCGAAGAAGAGATATGAACGGTTCTTACACACACACATGGAAAGATGTCCAACGCTACTAGTCACTAGGGAAATGCAAGTGCAGCCACAACTGACATATCAAGGCACATCTAGAATGGCTAAAAGTATACAACCACAAGAATTGACAACACCGAGTGCTGACAAAGGTGTGCATCATCTAGAACTCTCATACATTGTTGGTAGGAAGGCACAAAGGAGCAGACATTTTGGAAAATAGTTTGGGAGTTTTCATATAAAGTTAAATATATACATACCGCACTAGTAGGTATTTATGCCAAAAATGACATCATAGTTCATAGAAGTTTTATCGATAGAGGCCCAAAGCTGGAAACACCAAAGGCTCGTGGGCATCTGCATGGATAAACAAACCATAGCGTCTCCACACAATGGAAAAGCACTCAGCAATAAAAAGGATGAACCATGGGCAGGTACAACAGCATGGACGAACCTGCAAAGCACATACTATGTGAACGAATCCGGACACACAAGGCTATAGACTGCATCATTCCATTACAGCACATTCATGAAAAGACAAAACTGTAAAGAGACAGAAAACATATCGATAATTGTCAGTACATGGGATTGGGAAGGGGACGGATTACAGGGAATCTCCCCCCAATTTTTTCAGGTGACAAAAACTTTTTGTGTCTTGATTGTGGTGATGGCTACACAACTGCTTATCTTTGTCAAAGTTTACCCTGTACACCTAAAAATGGTACATTTTACTATGGGTAAGTTATACATCAACACATATGCCTAAAATTATTTCAATGAAAAAAAGCATTTGGAGAGAGGGAGTTTCAGAGTAGCTGTAAAATAGTGTTTGTTTTTCTGAAGTTTTATTAACTCAGGTATGTGCTTGAAAATATCTGACGTTCCTGAGCAAATTCAAATTCTAAACATTCCTAAACAAGTACAATTTATGTATGTATCTTTTACTGAAAAAAAAAAACCTTAAAAAATAACTGCCACCATTATCATCCCCATATAATTCTTAAACATACTATATTATCCATTGTTTTGATCAATTAAGCACGAAGTACCTCTTTTACAGTGAAACACTCCTCTCGCTCTCCCAGGTGGAAAGAGCCCATTAAGCTGTAGCTTCACGTTGTTGCAAAACAGTTATTAGAGTCGTCCCTGGGTATCACGGGGGGATTGGTTTCATCACCACTACAAACACCAAAACCAGTTGGCGTTGGTGGTATAGTAGTGAGCATAGCTGCCTTCCAAACACCAAAACCCACAGATGCTCAAGCCCCGCATGTAAAATGACGCAGTATCTGCATACAAACCATATATGCTTATAGGCTACGGCAGGCAGCAGGATATGCCTACCCTCACTTCATTCCGGTGGATTCAGCGTGGTGCTTTGCACATGGCAAACTCAAGTTTTGCTTTATGGAACTTTCTGTGTATGTTTTTTTTTTTTTCTCCAAATAATTTTGATCCATGGTTGCTTGAATCCTCAGATGCAGAAACCCACAGGTACAGAGCGCTGACTATACTTTAAAATTGGTTCATTAAAATGTAGTTCTCTAATTGTTTTTCCAATCTACATTGTAAAAAATTGCACTTTATAGCAGTTTCCTAGATGCTGCACATTATTTTTTTTTCCTCCTGAGACCTTGTCAGCCCGAAAAAGTGCAAACAACCCTTCGAGACTTTCCAGCAACTCCCTCCTAGAACACTCCGCAGCCTTGTAACACAGATTCACCGGTTTCTCCCTGCGCCCCAGGGCGTCTAATCCATTTCCGGGAGAGCACCCCTCTATCATCTGTCTCTTTCTACGTAAACGAGAACAGAGATCCTAGTTTACCTTCATTTGTCCAACTCTTAGCAAAGTGCCTAACACCTAGAAGGTGCTAAATACAAGTATGTTTCGACAAATCATCTGAACATCAGTTGTCAATACACGGTATGGGAGGTTTAGCCCCTAAAACGGATTGGCGTGAACAGGAGTTAGCCTGAGGAAAGACTTTGGAATGAAGTGGTGTTTGAAGGACAAGAGACTAACTCTTAATTTGATTTTCCTTGCTTGTCGCTTGTTTCTTTTTCATAAAGGCACGGGGTCACCCCTCCTCACGGAGGGTAGCATCAGAAACAGGCAGTGTTAAAGCTGCAAAGGGCTGCACAGGTCCCCCACATTATGAATCATATTTTGACTCTGTCCTGGCTCCTTCACTGCCGGACCTGGGTTCTACCCAGATCAGCAACCAGAGAGGCTCCATGTGTTCGGATGCCCTCGGGTGTAATTGCACCTTTCAGATCTTACCCCTGGAGGATGACTGCATCCTGACCCACGTGGCTTCCTCCTCCAAGGCCAAGCTTTGTCATCTCCCATAGACCAGGTGATCATGGTTTTCTGGGTCAGATGACTGGCCCAGAAGCCTGGAGGAGCACAGTCCTGTATATACTGGGCACAAGTATCCATCCAGGTGAGATGAGCATAGAAGAGGTATCATTAACTCTCCCAATGCAGGGAAGGGACGGGCTGAAAGATTGCCTCAAGTTTGCTAATTCAGACCTATGGTTAAATTCTGTGAAGATCAGTAACAAAGGAGAATTCTGACTGGCTTACTAGTATAAATTTCTATACACACTTCCCCATGTCCAGCTTAGCAGGGTAATATATGGTTAACATTTATTTATTACATGAATGCACAAATCTACTATATGCCAGACTTGTTTCAGGAATCACTTTTTTATGATGGATCCAGGTATGCATCTTAAATTTTATTTATTTATTTATTTTTAGAAAAGGGAAGGCAGGAGGAAAGAGAGGGAGAGAAACACCAATTTGTGAGAGAAACATCTATTGGTTGCCTCTCACATGCCCCCAACTGGCCCCCAACTGCCTGCCACCCAGGCATGTGCCCTGACTGGGAATTGAACCAGCAACACTTTGGTTTGCAGGCTCACGCTCAATCCACTGAGCCACATCAGCCAGGATAGGTATGCATTTCTGATATGTTTTAAACTGAGAATTTCTGGTATTTTGTTGTTTCAAATAATTATAACTTGAATATCAAGATGCTGAATCTTGGGTAGGTACTGAGCTTTCCTATCCCAGTATGACTTAAGCTTCTGTATGTCTCTATTTTCTATTCACATTTCCATGCTTTATAGAATGGTTCTTAATGGAGACCCCATCCCTTTTCATCAAAGCTGAGCTTTTCTAAGGCAGAGGAGGAGGGAAAAGGGAAATTTTTCAAAAACATTTTGTTTGGGCCTGGGAAATAAGGGCTAGCAACTGCGGACTCCGTCTGCAACAGCGACACTCATCCGGTTCCCACACAGCTCCCAGTGCTGCTCTGTCGCATGGAAATCAGCCTTCCTTTCCAATCAGAACTTTGGGCCAGCTCTCCCTGGATGTTTCTCATTCTTCTTGCTCTTGGCCACAGAAAAGGTAAACTCTTCCATCTGTTCTTCCCTTGCCTGCTATCTGATCTGGTTCTGAGCATCTTCCCTCCTTGGCTCCACCGAATAAAATAGCTTCTTCTGAATTCAAATAAAATATGAGAAACTGAGTAATCAATGTTATAAACTTGATCTGAAATGGTTCATTTAAGTTTTTAATGGAATTATATTTTGTTAGATTGCAAAAATGTCCAGGTGGCAGCTCAATACCTCAGGATATCTTAGAAATAAGTACTTACATCAATTAAATATGCTTATCCACCCACTGAAATCCTCAATATACTACAGCACTAACCCAATGAGAATTGGCATACAAAAAGAATAGATTATGTTACAACAAACATCCTTTAAATGGTTTTGATTTTAAAAAAGGTGAATTCAAACCTGTTTTCTGAGGACAAGGGACGTGTTTGAAAATGCATATTAAGGGGAGAAAACAAAAATGTTTTCCATCAGATTAATCACTATTATCCACAAAAGATATATTAATGAATTTGCTGATCAGACGTGCAGGCTTCTCTGGAGGTACAGATACAGAGATCTGGCAGTGCTATTAATTTTATCTCCCACGTGTTCTTAGAAAACTTTGTAAACATCTATCATCCCTGAACATAAAATAAAACAAAACAAAAAATCCTATGATTTCAAACTTCCATGTATTTAGGTTAAACAACTACTTTATAAGAAGCTTCCCCTGAGATCCAGGAAACTAGGGCAGTTGCCCCAGGCTCCAAGCTTTGAAATGGACTGACAGACATCCCATCAATAATGCTGCTGCAGAATGAGGGTGGAGAGCGGAGGCAGGCTGCTGGGGGTAAGAAAGATATCCTTCTCCCAAAGCAAAAGATCTTGAGGTTGTTAAATACATACTCAGGAAATATTACTCCAGCATCATCACCAACATTATGTAAAACAGGACACTTCTCAGCAAGTCTTTTAATGATTTGTCTTTCCTTCCACGCTGTTTTCGATGTTTGTGTGTGTTTGAGAGCGAGGGGGAGGGAGGGGGGAGAGAGGGGGAGAAAGAGAGAGAGAGAGAGAGAGAGAGAGAGAGAGAGGTCTGCAATAATTAGAGGATTCTGGGAACATTACTGAATCACAGACTCCTCATCCTTAAATTTAAGTGGATTTTTTTTCAAACTGCTAAACCTGGCCCCATTAAAAAGGCTACATTGCTGCCTGATAGGGTAGAAGAGGAGAAAAGTGGAGTGCCAATGGAGGAAGGGAGGGGAACACAGAAAGGACATTCAGAAAATGTAGGCAAATTTCTCAGGGCTTTACTATGGTAAATGGTGGAAACTGGATTGGCATCCAGGCAGCTGGGCTTCAAAGCCTTCACTCTGAATCTTCCCCATGCAAGCCATGTCTTTGTACCTTAATAATATCCAAAATACATCCTTCTAGCTCAATTTTAGTATGTGTTTATAAGGCAGAAAATAGAATACTGTTGTCCTCTCCCACTGAGTTCAAACACTTCACAGATACCACATACAACTGACCATATTGACATGTTGACTTTATGCATTAAATTACCACGTGATAAATACTTTGGCTGGGTCACAAGGCAATCTAGCAGAGGTACTGAGGAACACACTGTATGACTTACATTCCAGGCCATCTTTAGACAGATGCCTAATGCACTACAGAAGCACGTGGGAACAGTTATGTAACTGTCCTTTCTGCAAAGCAGAAATAATACCTCCATAGGCAAAAGACACAAAATCACTTAAGATGTTCAAAATGTCAACAGAGTACATAAAAGAGACAGACAAAAGCACTTTCTATAAGTTGGGTTTTATGTCCAAGAACGCAGTTTGGATTTTGATGAGTTTAGAATATTGTATTAAAGTGAACAAGGCTAAAACGCACACATACACACACACACACACACACACACACAACAAAAGGAGGCAAAAGAAAAATAAAATGGAGGAAGGGAAGGGAATAACAGAAGAGTGCACATCATTCTACAAGGCAACATCACTCTGGACCAATTGTCATATGCCTGTCACATTGTATTTTCACATTTAATCCTGTCAACATGGACTCTCCGCACATTGCATATTTTAATTTGACTTCAAACTGAGGCACTGAGCTCATGCTGCAAGTTAATAGAACTAAAGTTAATATAAAATACAATTACCAGAGAACTAAGCTTTGATCCAAATGTTCATTTCTTTAACTTATTCAACAGGTTCAACAACTATTGTTCTATCCTCATGCCTTACTAAAGGTTTACAATTTTTAGAATTCTTTTAGTATTAAAAGAATTTCCATTACAGGGCATGGGATTTTAAACTGCTTATAAACATTTTTTATAAAAACTAATCTAAGAGCAACTGGTAGATAAATATAAATAAAGTAAGAATAGAATATAAAACTTTTAACATGGAATTGGTTTTAAAATATGTGTCAAAAATAAAAGTCATGAAAGGCAAGGACCTACAACCAAGATGACTCTATCCAGCAAAGCTATCATTTAGAATGGAAGGGCAGATAAAGTGCTTCTCAGATAAGGTCAAGTTAAAGGAGTTCATCATCACCAAGCCCTTATTATATGACATGTTAAAGGGACTTATCTAAGAAAAGGAAGATCAAAACTGTGAACAATAAAATGACAACAAGCTCATAACTATCAGCAACTGAACCTAAAACATAAACAAAAGCAAACTAAGTGAACAACTAGAACAAGAACAGAATCACAGAAATGGAGGTCACATGGAGAGTTACCAGTGTGGAGGGGGAGGAGAGAGAATGGGGGAAAAGGTACAGGAAATAAGAATCATAAATGGTGGTACAAAATAGACAGGGGAAGGTTAAGAATAGTATAGAAAATGGAGAAGTCAAAGAACTTACATGCATGACCCATGGACATGAACTAAGGGTGAGATGCTGGTGGGAGGGGGTGTGCAGGGCAGAGGGGAATAAAGTGGAGAAAAAACGGGACAACTGTAATAGCATAATCAATAAAATATATTTAAAAATTAACTGGCAATTGAAAGTTGTTCATTGCCATTCACTAAATAATCGAATTCAGTATGGTAGGGACTATTTAAAATGCAACAGCCAAGTAAAGCCTAATGTTTGTGTAATTCTTTGTTCCGCCTTCTTTATCAAAATGTTATGAAGAACTACACTCAAATCATTATAAAGCATAAAACCCTCTATATATTTTGTACCTTGTATATTTGCTAGAACAGAGTTTTGTTCTGAAATATTTTTATTCTGTCCTGAATTATCTACAGTATATTGTTAATAAACTCTGAAGAGATGGGAAAAACAAGTCACTTTGATTATCAAATAAAGTACAGAAATGGTGAAATACCTGAACTTTTCTAAACATTCTAGATAAATATTTAGCTGGTTAACTAAATGCTTTTACTTTTTATCTGGAAAATATGACATTATATATCAAATTCCCACAACCTGACATGATATGAAGTTGAAAATGGGCTCATGGTTGAAACATAAGGAGCAGCAACAGGGCCACTACAGATGAAGGGAAACAACTTCTGTACCAGAGTGATTACCTTCCTCAACTTCTAGAGCTTTTGATATTCCCTAACAGAAATAGAGCTATGACTTGCTAAAAATCAGCTAAAATCCTTTTTCAAGGCTCTATCACAAAACCAAAAATAAATTTTTAAAATACTGGAAAAAATGCTGGTTGAATTGGATTGGATGTTATGTTGTCATATATGGTTGTAGAGTTAAAAATAACCAGATGCGTCAATAGATAAAGAGTACTAACAATGTATATCCTCCAGTAGTCTATCCTGGGTCTGGTCTTATTAATGTAAAATCTGAAAAGTGAGTACTCAGTAAAAACACTAAATGCAATGACAAAAACACTGTCCCGTAAGTTTCAGATGAGTAAAAAGAAACATTCTTTTACACACTAGGCAATAAACTACTTGAACTCACACCCAGAGATATCACAGTAAAAAAAAAAAGTGTTCGGATAAATTAATACCTGCTATATTCCTCAGAGTTTATAATGAAATGCCAAGGGTATCTGGAGCATATTTTTAGGCATATCTCAGAAGGCAGTGACATAAAATCTCTGGTGTCACTGTATAAATGCTGGGCTCCATCCACACCGCTGACTGAACCCAGATGATATTGACAAAATGCATATATGATCAAATCACATTACCAAATTCCACTACCCTTTGCATATAAGAGTGACTGCAGAATGAGCTCAGAAGAGCCCTATCCTGTTTAACGAGATACTGAGTTACTTTTCAGAGACAACAGACCGAAACCACAAGCCAGGCAGCCGAAGCATGCACAGAGAAGACAACGCTGACCTCCAGCTGCCCCTGGAACCAAGTCTCGGCCCCTGTCCCCCGCCTTACCACACACACAAACACACACACGGAAGACAAAGACCAGACCAGAACCAGAACATTCAGAAACTTTCAGAAGCTAAGAGTCCTGTTGTCTAGGAAGATCCAGTGTTGACACCTCTTTATCATAGACAGCCAAGCCCCAAGTTCCGCCCATTAAGACTTGTCCCACTAACAGTTTCACATGCCTGTCCCCACCTACACCCTTAAGAAACCCACCCCAAACCCTGGATCTGGGAGTTCAGGATTTTGAGCACTAGCTTCCCGGGTGGTTCCACTCATAGTAAAATCGCCACTCTTTCTCCACTGCAGTTCCCTGTGCTCCATGTGTGGCTCTGCCACGGCTGGGCGGACAGACTCTGTTCTGCAACATTGGCTCAAATATTCCCCTTTCTTCAAGTCCTGAAGTACTGATACTACCAAATTCCAGGAGAACTTGCCTTGTACATCTCCAAATATTTGTTCTCCCACCCCAAATTGTACATTCTAATCCATTTCACAGGAATGGATTTGGACACAGAATAAGGACCGGCCACTGTGCAAGGCGCGGGCAGGCAAGGGTGAGTGCAATACAGAGATGGTGCATCTCATCTCGAGACTCTGAAGTCAAGGATTCTGTCATTTATTTAGTCTTCTCTCTGGAGTATATAATAAATTTATACACGTACTGTAAATGAAATAAAAGGTGTGTATTAGTGCATTGTCAGCTGCCATGATTATATATACATATTCAACATTTCCCTAGAAACCAAAAATATCTTAAACTAAGGAGATATTTCTATATGTGGGTATTATGGACAGTTAAACAGATTTTCTTGAGGCAGCATCAAAAAAGATCTTGTGTTATTTCCAATACACTTTGAAAACCATTTCTTTTCCATAGTAAGTACCTGCTAAATATTTCTTAATGGATTGAATAATGTTCTGACAATATAAAAAGCTGGTTGAAGAGTATACTAAGCAATACTTCTTTTTTCATATATATTAAGTAAGCAAGCATACCTCAAAATTAAAAATAATTTTATTGGGATTCAATCAAATTAAACGCAGGCACCCATGCACACATCTTGAAATTCTATTACAATTTTTACCAAATGTACCATGAAAATCTCCTGATTACCCATTAGTCAGACTTAAGGCTGGAAGAAACACAGAGGTCTGCCAGGTGCACTGCCTCCTTTAGCAAGCTAGGGCAATATTAGATTTAAGTAGGAAAACAGAAATTTTAACATATTTGAAAGATAAATGGCCTCTGCTCATGCGTGTGGCTTAATGAGGACTAAATGAATTTTTAGCATTGATTTTCCTATGGTCTCCTTCCTTTGATCAACTAAAATATTTTGAGTACATAGAGCAGTACTGATCACCTGGTATCTTCAGCAATGGCAGATAAGGACAATGTATTAAAACGGAGTTAATTAAAATGCTTTTGCTTTAGTTCTTTGGTTGTTTCATGGGAATAATGTTAATAAGATTTCAGGGAAGAGAGAATTACTTGTGTGAGACTGCCACAAACTGTTCAGTTAAATGAAAGAGAATCTTGTGTTATTATACACTTAAATGTTTATATATTAAAGAGTCAGTTTCTTTTTTTATTATTCTTATTATCTTTTTTTAATTTATTTTTAGAGAGAGGGGAAGGGAGGGAGAGAGGGAGAGAAACAGCAATGTATGGTTGCCTCTCACATGGCCCTCATGGGGACCTGGCCTGCAACCCAGGCATGTGCCCTGACTGGGAATCGAACCGGGACCCTCTGGTTCCCAGTCCACGCTTAATCCACTGAGCTACACCAGCCAGGGCAAGAGTCAGTTTCTTTTGCATGTAATTGTTTTTAACATATGAGATCAGAAAGCAGCTGGTTTGATTGTGTCTCTTCTCTATTAAGAAAACTGAGGCCACAACGAGAATGGTAACACTGGGCTTCTCTAGGTTATCTCGTAGAATCACACCCATACCTTACGTGGTAGAGGTCAAAATTTGCATTCCAGAGATTATGTGCAGAATCAATACTGGAACCCAGATTTTTTGTAATGAACCACGGAACCGCTCTGTTTCTGGCTACTTTCTGCAGGCATGAATGCACAGTTAACTCCAAATAAGGGAATACTTTTCCATTAAAATATAATCGTATGCTAATATTTTTTCTTCTTCTTTTATGTGACTACCTCTTCTCATGTATTTTGTACTTTGGGATTGAAAAAGTCTCAGGATTTCATTGTGTATACCCATGATTTGTTTCCAACGTGCAACGTGGCGCTGAATCTGAGTACAACTTTAATAACCCTCTCAAGTTCCCAATACATCAATAACATAAAAATCTGGGGGTATTAGTAAAGAAGGCATTAACTATGCACAGATTATAATTAATAAAGGGTTGGACCTTCAAAATTTTTGCTTCTGTACATATTCTAGCAATGGCTAGAGACAGGCAGCAGCTTATGCTCAGTGGATGCCTCTGGCAAAATCATGGGGCTTTAGCAGACAGGGTTTCTGAGGAGAGACCAACCCTACTCATTTATGCAAAGTCCCTTCACTCCAAAAGTAGAAAAAAGCCAAAATCTAGGGTGCTTCCTAAGTCGGGGCCAACCCAAATCCCACTCTTCAGTTTAATATTGGTGACAATTAGTAAATATCTACAAAAGCTATTATATAGTTTTCTTACTTCATAGGGTATTAAATTGGGATTTACTAATGCAGATTAATTTATTAATTATATTGATGAGCAATGGGAAAATATATATTTGCATATTTGTGAATCTATTGCTTTTTCAAATATTTGGATATAATTTGAAAATTACAGAAACAGTACAAAAATTTAGGACTACCCTTCACAAATATTCTGACATTTATGACATTTGCTTTATCCTTTTCTCTCTTTCCCCTTTATTCTTTATGTATATTTATCTATTTTTCCCCTAAACTTTTTCAGAATACATTGCAGATGTAATATACCTTTATTTCTATTGTATTTCACTATATATTTTCTAAAAGCAAGACGTTCTCTTACATAAGCATAGTACAATTGTTAAAATCAGCAAATTGACATTGATGTCAGAGAGCTATCCAATCTACAGATGTTACGAACTTTATTCAATTTCTAAGTGGTCCCAATAATGTCCCTAAGAGCAAATGAGAATAGGAGACCATGCACTGCATTCAGTTGTCATGTCTCTTTATCCTCTTTTAATTTGAGGTCCTTTCTAAGTCTTTCTCTTTCATGACACTGACATCTTTGAAGAGCACAGGCCAATTATTTTATAGAACAAGCATCAGTTTGGTTTTGTCAGATGTTTCTTCATGATTAGATTCAGTTTGTGCACTTTGGCAGGAATCTCGAACAAGCCCTAATGTGTCCTTTCCAAAGCATCATTATTGTGCTGCCGATTAGAGTCACAACCGACAATGCTACTTTTTATTATTTGGTTTAGGTGATGTCTGCTGTGTCTTTCCACTTTAAAGTGATTACTTTACCTTTTATAATTAATATATAGCTTATTAAGAGATATTTTGAGACTATGGAAGTATTCTGTTAAGCTTTAATCCATTTCTTTTAGCATGCATAGATGTTTTTCCATGATTATAATTGATTATAATAACCATTATAAGGACTGACAAATGGTGGTTTTCTAATTTCATTGCTCTTTCCGCACTTATCAGGTGGCTTTCTGCTGAAACAACAGCTTCTTCAGATAGGCTCACAAATTCTAATGTTATTTAGTATTTATATTTTCTCATATCATATTTTTGACATTCATATTATCCCAGATTTGGCCAGCGGGAACCCCTTCATGGTGGCCCCTGTGTCTTTGACATGTCCCCATCATTTTTTTAACACTCCCTTACCTTTTAACATGCAGGATTTTCTAGGCTAATTCCACACTTTCCCAGCCCCAGCCCTGGAGTAAGCCACTTTTCCAAGAAGCACTGGTCCTTTTAGTACAGAATAGTACATAGAAATGAAGAATTGGATAGTAAGTGTATGTCGTGGATTCTACGCCTTTTCAGAAAACAGAGCAAGGGAACAGATGTATCTGGCTATCTATATTACAAGCCCTTAGTTCACACTGATACCTCAAATACAAGTACAAAACCACTGCGTTCATTTTGTTCTTTCTTCTTTTTGTGTTTGTGCCTCCCTTCTTTAACAGTGAGAAAGTTGGCTCCCTCTAGCCACAATATTTACTTATTTGCTCAATCATAGCACGAGTAGAAAGTAGTTACATAAGATATGTGAGAACTAATGCTTGATTTAAAAAATGTGTGGCAGATTAGTTGCATTAAAACCCTATCCACAGTTTTAGTTAGTGCACCCACACCCAGTGGCTCTTGCTTCGACCAATGGGCCAACAGCAAATTCGACAGAGCAAAGGCATGAAAAATGCTTGTGTGTTTCAATTTCCTCTTTTGGATTCCTGTTACCACAGTGACAATAAGAGAGCAAAGGGATGAGTTCAGTAGTCTCAGCTGACTTGGTCCTAGACCAACCAGTCTCAGGCAACCTGACATTTGGCCATAAATACCTGCCTGGGCCCAGCTGAAGATAGTCAATCCACCTTGGATCAGCAGGAGCACCCAGCTGATCTGTGATCTTGTGAGAACAATAAATGATCATTGTTTTAAGCCTTTAATTTTTAAGGTACTTCGTTTATTGTAGCAATGGACAACTGATACGAAGTGCCTACAATTTCCTTTAAGGATGTTTTAAATGTTTCTTGGTGTCAAGATCTTGAAAATGCTGTGCTACTTCCAACAGAGCTTTTTAAATGGAACTTGATAATGTGATTATACATTTACTTATGTAAATAAGGAACCACAGCCATACCTGTGAAGAAAAGCAGATATTAAGGCTGACTATGAGGAAGTATGGCACAGGCTCAGATACACAAAATGAATCACGGAAGAACAGAATAAGTTGCTAAAGCAATTGGCAACAATATGGTTGAATAAGGAATATGGGTAAAATAACCCTAAGTGAAAAAGATTATGCAGTATAATACCTGTATTATATAATAAGAAACTTGGCAGCAAGATTATATAAAAAAGGAAAGCAAAGCAATGATGATCAGGAGACTGAAGATGCTGATTGTACTGGGTTGGAGTAAATAAGTGATTGAAGAAACTATATAATGAAATATAGGTCATTGCAAAACTTCTAGCTCTTGGGTAGGGGGTTCATAAATTCCTATTATTTAAAAACTAAATACACTGATTTAAAGTAAACTAAGTAAAAGCAGTGGCAATCCATAAATAAACTACAAAATGCAACATACAAATTAAATGCCATCTAACTTTCTTTTAATGACTCAGGGTGATCATTTTGTAATGTGATAACCTGTAAATGCAGTTTGAAAATATGGCTGGGATAAAAAGTCACTGACCACAGGAGGGTCCTTTAATTTGCTCTCTTAAATAATCCATACACCTTGGCCATTTCTTTCTCACACAGAGATAATTAAGTGAAGTGCACTACGGATGAATTTGCAAGCCTTGCTCTAATGAATCATTAGCTGTATTGGGCTTTATAAGCAGAAGTGTTTGGCAAAATATACTACTGTCTATTTGAATTCAGCATTAGAATTTTCAGTTTTTTTTAAAAATCCATACTAAATCTGGGAAATACTCCTTCCCTGTCTTCCCAGTCATGCCCTAATATGAGACTATGCCTATGTGGTACAATAATTTTAATACTTAAAAAAAACCCACCCTTGGTAGATGTCCCAAAGCCAAGTTGTCTAGCAGCTGTACCCATTCTGTTGTGCTGCCCTACACCTGTATGTGTCCCTGACACACTTGCCGACGGGTGCTGTGATGTCTTTCTCTTCCTAGACTAGCTCCGTGATGACTTCTGTAGGCCTCATCTATCTGTATCAGCAGCATTTAATACCTAGATCATTGCAAAGGTCTTAATGGCTCTGTGCTTTCTGTGCATCAGAACTTCCTCCTGATGGCTCCGTGCTCCCTGCATCCACTAGTAAAACTGTTCCCACACTTACTATTTTAAATGATGATGATGATGATGATGATGATGGATGACCACATTACTCTCCAGCTCAAAACCTTCAAATGTATTTCCCATCAAAGGATAGAATAGTGTTTCTCCAGCTTCTTGTAGAACCATATCTCAGGGGTCTGCCATTCTATGTAAGAATTTTTAAATTTTGTGTTTCATCTGTGAAAACACAAAATTTTGCAACTCGAAATTTCAAATTCATCTTTTAAAAAAATATAGACTTAGTTTGAATCATCTAGATCACTTTTTAACCTTGCGTCATACTGAAATTTTCAAGAAGGGCCACAACCAGATGTTCTGTTGTATTCATTCTAAAAGGACTCCTGCATCACAACCAGGAATCTAGACTATACTCCACGGATAATGGGTTCTTTGTAGAGATATTTTCAAAGAAGAGGCAAGACAAAAGTAGATCTACATTTCAAAAACCATTTGTAACAGCTCTGTGGACAATGGATTGCCCATAGGCCAAGGTCACAGGTCCAGAGGACAACCAAGTAAGAGATGAAGTGAGCGGATTTAAGGCACTGTGAGTGGGGGCAGAGAGTAAATTAAGAGAGAGATGTGAAGGAGTTAAAAAAAAAAAAAAACAGAGTTAGAAAAACTGTGTTTTGGGTAACTGGGAGTATCATTTCCCCCAAAAAAGAACACAGCAGAATAAGTGGGTATTTAGAGAGAGGTAATTGAGAAATAATGAGTTCACTGCTAAATGTAGGTTTTTTGACCAGTCTGTGGGTCACCCAAGTACAGAATTCCAGAGAGATTAGTATCAAAAATGTATAACCCTGACCATGTGGCTCAGTTGGTTGGAGCATCGTCTTGTAAACCAAAAAAGGTTGTGGGTTCAATCCCCATTCAGGGTATGCACAGGAGGCAACCAATTGATATCTCTCTGTCAAATCAATGAATATATACTCAGGTGAAGATTAAACAAATTGTATAGAGAAATAAAACTTTACTTCCAGTGTGCATGATTATATAAATTATTTTAATTTCTTTCCCTCTTTGTAACTGTTCTGGACTTTCTTATGATATTCCATCATAAGGATAGCAGGAAAAAAATTCCATTGGTTAAATATATTTTAGTTTTGTTGTAAGAACATCATTTTGTTCTAATTAAACTATTATAGGTAAATATTCAATTAATTCAAAGTTCAGATTCCCTAACGATATTCTTTGTGTTCTCCCTAGCCCCTTCCTCGCTCCTTCAAAATGGCATGTATTTGAAGGAAAAAATTATGGCTCTGGGAGCCAGGCTGGGGGCTGATCTGTGCTCCCCATGGTCTCTGCAGACATGACCCCTGGTCACAGAGAGTATGCTGGTGATGCCCTTGGTCCTCTGACGCCTATTTCCCATAGGTTTGCATTTGCTGCTATGGACTTTGAACCTTATCATTGTCTTTTAGTCTCTAAGTCTGGGTGACCTCCTTTTCTGACCGCTGATCTGCACTAGTTGGCCAGTACACTAAACAGGTCCTTGTGTCCATGCCAGGGGAATGAGTTGGTGGCTATGTAATGGGGAACTTCAGCATCAATTGCATAACACATCTGTACTATCTAATCAGAAGCACTGACTCATTAAATTGATTAAATTAATGGACATCCTATTCCATTAAGGCTTCACTATTGCTTTGAGATCTGTTAGACAGTGTCTCTCTAGAAGGTTATTAACACTATGCCCCGGGAAACCAGTATCACGTTTTCTTGGTACTGGGTAGGCTGTCCCTAATCTGATGGTTTCCCCTACCTTCTCTTAGTTACTCACTACCTCATCCCATCACTTTCTCCCATTTTTCCCAAGTCAGACTTTTTTTTTACTGCTCCCTATGTCTTATAGGAGCTCCCCCACATTTGCCTCCTTCCCAAGGTGGTATTTTCCCTCCTCTCTCCCTGTGGTTATATGGTATATGGGATATAGGAGGAAAAACAAACTTGGCCATTAAGAGAGATAACCTGGGAGGTTTATCAAAATGTTAAAATATCCTTACCACACTCACAATACCTTTAAAGGTATTTTAATTCTCATTTTACTGATGAAGAAAGTGAGACTTAATGTGATTAGGGAGCTTCCACTTATATAGAAAAGACGTTTCAGAAGTGAAAGGAAGCATGGTAGATTTTAAAGGTAATTTAGTTCTATAGCCTCATGCTGTGTTTGGTGGGCCACGGGGGCAGGATATGACTAGCTGCATTGCTCTAGCTCCGCCACTTAACCACACACAGAAAGACACATCACAACTCGAAGAGGACATTGTTACAGCACTTGCCGCCATCTCTTACAGGCCCCTTCGTTGCCCACACAGTGAAGATGCACTGTGCCTTCACGGCCTTAGCATTTTAGTGAACATCTGCTGTCTCTTGGGAATATCACTCTCTATTTTGAAAATATGCATTACATTTTTGTTTGCTGATTTATTTATTTTCAATTACAGCTGACATTCAATATTAGTTTCAGGTATACAGCATAGTGGTGTGACATTTATACAATTTTCAAAGTTATCCCCCAATAATTCTAGTACCCACGTGGCATTATACACAGCTATAATATTACTGGCCGTATTTCCTTTCCTGACTTACATGCCCATGACCATGTTGTAACTACCAATTTGTACTTCTTAATCCCCTCCCTTTCTTTACTCAGTCCCCCAAACCTGACTAGCAATCATCAGTTTGTTCTCTACATCTATGAGTGTTTCCGTTTTGTTTGTTTATTTTCTTCTTTAAAATTCCACATACGAGTGAAATCATATAGTATTTGTCTTTCCCCATCTGACTTATTTAACTTAGCATAATGCCCTCTAGGTTCATCCATGTTGTAACAAATAGTAAAATTTCATTCTTCCTTATGGCTAAGTAATATTCTATTGTATATATGCACCATGTCTTCTTTATCCAATTGTCTACTGATGGGCACTTAGGTTGCTTCCATATCTTGGCTATTGTAAATAATGCTGCAATGAATACAGGGTGTGTATATCTTTTAGAATTAGTGTGTTGGATTTCTTTGAATAATACCCAGAAGTGGTTTTACCGGGTCATAAGGTAATCCTATTTTTAATTTCTTGAGGAAATTCCATACTGTTTTCCACGGTGGTAGCACCACTTTGCAATCCCACCAGGAGTGCATGAAGGTTCTCTTTTCGCCACAACCTCATCAATACTTGTTGTTTGTTGATTTATTGATGATAGGCATTATGACAAGTGTGAGGTGACATCTTATTGTGGTTTTAATTCACATTTGTTATTTCTTTTTTTCTGGGTAATATATTATGTATTACATATTGTTTAGCTCTTCAGCCTGAAATTCCAGTTAAACCTCATCCAAACTGCTTTTGAATATGTGATTGTGGACTAATCAATATGTAATTCATGTTTATTTTGGAAGCAGTCCAACCAAATATTATTTCATTTTAATAAGTTGATTGTTTTGATTAAAATGGCCTTTAAGATAGATTATTATTCCCATAGCATAAAACATTTAATGTTTAGGCAATCAGTTGTTTACCAAAGAAGGCAGGAATGTTACAAAAAGTCATATCATTTATTAACTTTATATACTTCATACACTTTATATATTTTTATTAAGTAAATGTAAATTTTAACATGGTTTAGGTTTACCTGTACATTAAGAAAGCTTTCACTTAGCAATTTGGCAAGTTAAGAAATATTTATCCATTTGATGCTTCTCAGAGTCTACTATGAATATTGCTTAAAATTAATTGGTTAAGTTGGCAGCATAATTTAGATAGTGTAACTTAATTGTTCTCACTCCTTACAATACCAAGCACAGATCTGAAAACCTGAAAATAAAACAAAACAAAACAAAACTTCATTCAGTGAATTCAAACCGACATACAGTTGAATAAATCAGGCTCCATTACCCAATAGGTGAGATACCGTACTTTTCGGACTATAAGACACACTCCCCCCCAAATTTGAGAGGAAAATGGAGATGTGTCTTATAGTCCAAATGTAGCTTACCTGGCTGTTTACATTTACATTGGTGAAATAGTATGTTATTTATGTAATTAAATATTTTACCACATTTTTTGCTTCAAAATTTTTTTCCTATTTTCCTCCTCTAAAACCTAGGTGCATCTTATGGGCCAGTGTGTCTTATAGTCCGAAAAATATAGTACATGCCAGAAATTCAGGTACTTTAAAAGAATACATGGTATTCAGTACTTCAGTTATTGTGTATGATTTATCTAATTCATTTATTCATTGAGCAAGTAATCATAAACACCTGCTTTCTTCAGGTACTGTAGTGGATGCCAGGAATGTAATGTTGAGCCCAAATGAAGCTTACAGACCAGTGAGTCTGTGAGTTTCCAAAATAATCTATTTTGGTAGTTCAGCACTTGCACAATCACATTAATCAATAAAAATATTTGGTGCTGCAGAGAGTCTAAAGAATAACCTTGTCTTATAATATCTCATTGTTTAATTATGAAACAGAATTACTCAGGGAAGTACTGAATGTAACTTCTAAATTGGTGGTACAAGCAGCAAGTTCTATAAGAAAACCAACTGAGCGAGTGATCACTGGTGTTCTTTCTTCATAACTGCAACTGTATGACTAATATTTTTGTCAATAAAAGCAAAATGTTGAGGATTCTATGATAATAAAAAAACAAAGTAGCAAATCTTCAATGTATTAAATCCGATCGTTCTCTAAACTAAGATCAATGAATGACAAATTGCAGAGCTGAACTTTTTAATTTGTGAATTTTCTCTTCCTCAGAGAGAATACAGAAGAGCGTGAACACGGAATTCCTCACTTTCATATTGTGGCAGCTTACCACAGGAAGATAACAACCAGTAGTAAGTGACTTACTGAATGCAGATTTATTTCATTGACATTCATTCAACAAATCATTACTGAGTCTCTCCTGCGTGACTATGACATTTGATGGATATTAGTAACTGATATGAAAGTAGCAGAGTGAAAGCTATGGAGAAATTTCAGACAAGACTGTTGTTACTTCTAACTTAGCACCAACCTCTCTTTTTTTACAACCCCATCCATTCCATAGTGACTAACCCACCCAGGTGGACAAAAATTGGTAGACAAGAAAGGTTATGAAGGCATTACGGAAAGATTTTGTTGTAAACAAATAATCTTGGTTTTGAGATATGGAAAAATTTAGATATATACTTATGGCAGGTAAGTAAGAAAACCTTAGGCTACATAGAATTGTAGGGAAAAAATGACTAAAGATCTATAAGAAATATGTTCAAGGCTTAAGAGCTAATGAAACATAGTCTGCCATTGCACCTTTTAAACTCAGATATTTAGAATTAGTTATGCAGCCAAATTGTCTAAAAGAAAAAGTTTTCTAAAAGAAAGTGCTTCTTAAACTTCCATACCAAAGAGTCATTAAAGTTCTAGGAGAGGCAGCCTGACCTAAATCTGGTCTCTTATTAAAATCTTCCAGAAATCTCATTTAAAATTTGAGTTTGACTCCATAATATATCAATTATGTCTTAATATTAAAGTGATGGCTTAAATACCTCTGGAAAACAAACAGAAATTATGTCATCATATTGGTGAATATGCGAGAAGATACACTTGCACCAAGTCTACAATGTCCAGAAACTGAGCTGAACTGAAGAGATTTGCTAGTCATTGCATATCAGTTCCAGCACCTAGAACACTTCTTGTTTCCATGTTGGTATCACAATATTTCAAGAAGACCCTCTGACACATGTTGGAGTAGCCAGCCTCCAGCATGTCCCTTTACCTTGATCCTCGCTTACTCCTCTGAGTAGTACCCTTACACATCAAATAAAGGTGATCTGTAAGACCATCAGATACTGAGGGAGTGATGGTGTGTGACATCTAAGAAGATGCTATGGATGGCATTGCAGCTTCCATGCTGGCCTCTTAGATTGCTCACTCTAGGGGAAGCACCTGCCACGTCATGAGAACACATGAGCACTCCTGTGCAGAAGCCCACATGGGAAAAAATGAGGCCTCTAGTCAGTGACCTGCACCAGCTTGCTCATTATGTGACAGTCATTGTGGAAACAGATCCTCAGCCACAGGTAAGTCTACAAACTGTAACCCTGGATGATATACTTATGGCAACTTTATAAAATAATTAGTCAGAAATGCCCAGCTAAGCCATTCCAAACCACAAAAAACTCTAAGCGATAATATATATTTCTTGTGTTTTTAAGCCACTAAATTTTGAAATATTTTGATATGAACAATATATAAATAATACACAAGTGGGTACAGATGGAAATGATATTTTACTTCTTCATGAACTGGGTAAAGGAAATATCTCAAAAGAGGTATATACAGTCCTAATAATATGCTGATACAGTTAAATTTTCAAGCTATTATTGACAGAAAATTCATTAAGTTAAACTTCTTGGCAAGAGGTAAAGTTGCTTGTTCTATGTGAAAGGTTGAAGCATTCTGTGAATTGCTTATTCAGTTTGTTTTTTAACATCTTCAAAAAATAAGTCATCAAAAGCTATTTTCCTTTCACCAAGAAACTTTAATTTCTGTCAGATCCAACTGAACTAAGAGCCACAAAGGATACACAGTTCATGTGATCAACTCTCTGTATCCAATTACAGAATTTTATTTTTATTACAGTCATGGTAATAGAAACAGTAAAAGAACAATTTGGTTTTGCACATATAGCCGTTGATAAGAATATTCTTATAAAATATGTAAAATAAACCAAACGTATGAGATCAATAAAAACCGCCATTTACCTAGTTCTTTGCCTTTCGTCTCTATATTCCGTATTTTCCCTTCCATAGAAAAGCCACAATTCAAACCCCAGTTTGAGTATTTTAACCACCTTTCTTACTTCAACATATGAGTATACAGTGTGGGGCAAAAGTAGGTTTATAGCTATGAGTAAACCACAGAGTTTATTCTTGTATTACTCTTCATTAATTATTGTTATTTTCCATTTGAAAAACTGTAAACCTTTTGTCCCACCCTGGATATTCACAGAATAAGTTTCTGAATTCATTTTACAAGTCATCACAAATTTGTCTAAAATAAAAGGCATTTGAAACACTTGATTTTATAAAATGCCTTTTTTTAACCATCCCTTTAAAAACAGTGAGAAAAGCATGGGCCAAAGTCTTTAAGGCGCTTAATTCTCAATACATACAGCAATGGTCTTCTTCATGCAGTCTATTGAGGTCCCAAAGGGTTGCTTTTGATAGAGCTGTCAATTATTGCCAAGCTTTTCCTCATGTGCTTGTTGACAGGGCAATATGAAATTTAATGGATCTTTGCTGATACCACTACACACACACACACACACACACACAGACACACACAGTCCAGTAAGGAGTTAACTTTATGGCTCTAAAATCACAGGGACGAACTCTAGCTCTCCATGAGTAGTTTAGGTACGTTCTCTGATGATGTTGGATAAGAGGCCTTTTGAGTGGCAACCTCTTTTTGACCCAGAAGAGTTTCAACCTTGTCCAAGATTTCAAAGTTGTCTCCCATTATGTGAATCTCACTTTTAAAGGTCATTCTGGAATGGATCTTGAAAAAAGTTCCATGAACAGTACTATTTTATGGGTTTGATTGTATTTTTTTACCATCTAGATTATAGTTATGATTTTTTCTTTTTAGTTACTAAAAGTACCAGTGACTTTTATTCAGAATTTGCATGATTGTATTTTTGGTTCATCCATTTTAAAGATCAGTTCAAAACACTAAGGTTTGGGCTTATTTGAATCTTCACAGTTAATTAAAACACATGAAAATATCTTAAAAACATCCTACCATGTCTTTTAAAATAAATATACTAGTTGTGGCTGGCTGTAAACATTTTCAAGGTCCTTTTTTTGTTAGTCAAGACCTTGTGTATTTCAGGTTGCTATAACTTGTCCATATAATGTATTGGTTTTATAATACTTTCACATTTATATTGCTAGTAAAAAATAAAATCCATAAAGACTTTAAAAGTTAGATGATGAATGGTATAAAATTTTCAAAACTATCTCAGCATCTTGGTCATTTTTTTAAATGAACTGCTGGGAGAAGTGGAGCAACATTAGACAGTGGTTTGTAGACAAAGTATTTGACCTGACTAAAAGTGAGGGAAAGCTGAAATAATGTGTGGGAGCAATATTTTTAACAGGAAGTTTAAAATACTAGATTTATAAGAAAAAAAGTATTATTCACAAATTGTCTGTGAGGGGCTTTGAGGACATCCTAAGGAATGATACATTCCACAATAGGCAGAAGCCCCACCCTCTTATATTTTCCTGAGCCCTGACTGCTTCTACTCTGCAGCTCATGTTCACACCACTACATTTCCTGGTAACACAAATGTATCAACTTTTCCAATTACTAATTGCATGGAAAATCTGTCTGTTTGCTAGGCTTTCAAATCACCAATAAAATAAAATAAAATAAAATATGGCATTGTCCCAATATAGAAAAACTGGATCATGCTGATTTAATTAGAGCATGCACATGACAAAATCTTGGAAGACTGCAAAGTCTTAAAACATATCCTCAAACTTCTAATAAAACACTGATTGTGTAGGAGTTTGCATCATATTCTTCTGAGCTTCATAAATTTGCTGACAGTGGCAACTCAGGCAAGTTGGTCCACCTCATTTTGAGAAAAATGAGCATAAGGTAATCTGATATGCTAGGTAATATTGCTAGATAAAATACAGGTCAGTTAAATTTGAATTTCAAATAAACAATATGTCATTATTTAGTTCAAGTATGTCCCAAATATTACATGGAATGTATTTATACTAAAAATAGTCATTGTTTACCTGAAATTGAAAGTAGTCTGTTTGATGGTTAATTTTATGTGTCGACTAGGTCTTGGAGTACCCAGTTACTTCATCAAATATTATTCTGCATTTTTTTTTAGATGAAATTACAACTGAGTTTACAGATTAAGTGAAGCAGACTGTCCTCCCTCACGTGGGTGGCCCTCATCCAATCAGCGGAAGGCCTGCAGAGAATGAAAAAGCTGACGTTCTAGCTAGTAAGAGGGAACTTCTCTTGCCTGACTTCCTTCGAGCTGAAGGCATTTGATCTTCATTTGTCTTCCAGCTGAAAGCATTGTTATTTTTCTACCTTTAGACTCAAACCTAAAAACTAGGCTCTTGCATTTCAGGCCTTCGGACCCAGACTGGAACTAACCTACTGGCACTCCTAGGTCTCCAGCTTGCTGAATGCAGATCTTGGCACTTCTCAGCTTGCACAATTATGTGAGGCAATTCCTTATAATGAATCTCTTTATATATGCATATATAATTTATTAGTTCTCTTTCTCTGGAGAACCCTGACTAATGCAGTCTGGGTGTCCTGTATTTTTATTTACTAAATCTCACAACTCCACCTCTCAGTTTGCATTCTCTTCAATAGAGTTAAGATTCAAAATAATACTAATAACACTGATATTTCTATTAATGATAAAATTGAAACCACTTTTCTTTCTGGCTTTCTCAGAAACCAAGAATATATCTGTCTCTCTACTGGGCAACATATTTTTTCTGTAGAGACTTTATTTTAGGAAACAACATGAACAGGTATATTTGAGCTCCAGTTAAAGGATGTTAAAGAAAAAGTGTCCATAAGAGTTGAAAATGGTAGGCCCTCTTGCTACACAAATCTAAATGTTACCACTCGATGGTATAAGGGGAAGGTATCTTTCCTGACCTCTTGCTGGATGGAAATTTTAAGTAAAGAAAAAGCACTTGCCAAGGAATACTGTAAAACAGCAATTCAGTGTCTTCTTATTTACTGAAGCTCAACTAAAAATGACTAAATTTACTAAATAAATCTTAAAATGTACTTTGTCTCAAAGTTTAATGTTCCCCATGCTGTGGCATTCATTATAGTCAACATCAAGAGGAAACTCGCCTGGCACCAGGTGTGTGAGTTGTGACTTAGCTGACACAGACCAGGCAGGATGATTTCAGCTGCATGAATTTATTGTTGTTGCATAGAAATGTTTAAAATATTTTTGTTAGGAATCACATAGCTTAAATTAACATTTTAATTACATAATTATCACTCATGAACCTAGCACTGGAATAAAAGACAAGTTCATTGAAAGCAATCAAAAATGCCAAATCTCTCAGAAGTAGTCAATGGAATCTGGAAACTAGAAGATGTAGGTTTAAATAATTTATACACCAAAGAAAAGATGTATTATTCAAACAAATATATTTTTAAATAAAAAATTTCCAGATTATTTTGAAACCAATTTTGTTTTCTGCCAGGCAGATATGATTATAATTACAACGCAGACAATGAAACCCACAAATCTTAATCTACAGATCATAATTCCTTCAAACAGTCTTTTCTAAATATTGAAATTAATTGACAACATTCTAAAATTGATAAACATCACCAGAATTCCAGACTCTTGGCCCTCATGAAAACATGGTGACTTTGGTCCTGCTCTCCTGCACCCCACCCCAGAAAGTCTTCCGAAGTTACACAGGCTGCCTGGATCCTATGGGAGTTTGGGTTTGCAGTTCCTAGTTTTATAAGACAGGAAATTCAGTTAAAGCTTCAGGATTCTTTAATGTGTTTCAAAAGTACACTGTCAATTCTGAATGTGTCAAAGAGGTCAAGATTCCACACTCAAGTTACAGAAAACAACCAAGTCACTGAGAATGGATCGGCTGAACCCGTTAGACTTACGTGTTGCATGTGAAGAATGCTGGGCCTCAAACTTGGATGTGATTGTGTAGAAGCACGTGTATAGATTCATGCATTCACTCCACAAATATGTATTTAATTCCAGTGATATTTCAAGTACTCTTCTCTATACTGGAGAATGTCCATGGATGCTCAGAGAAGAAGCCACTACTCAGAGCGCGCACAGCCTGGCTGGCAGGTGACAGATGAATATGGAAACGAGATGTGCTGGGTAGTGGGCACTGTTAGTGTGGACATCAAAGAGCATAGAATGGAGGGCACGGCCGGAAAACTACTTCACGTTGAGTGGTCAGGGAAGCTTTCTCTCAGAAAAGGATGTTTAAGCAGAGATTGAATGATGGGCCAGAATCAGATTGGAAGAGGTTTGGGATGTGATTTTCTGGGGAAAATAGGAGCCGGCACAAAGGCCCTCAGCTAGGTACAGTGAAGAAAAAGAAGGAGAGGAGTGCAGTTGAAATGTAATAAGTAAAGGAAGGAAAGTCTGAAAGGCAGGCAGCTAGCAGATTTATTTATGGGGATGCTTCTCAAATATTAATAATATAAAATTTATATAATGTAATACTATTATATATTATACATACTGTTATATATCAATAACTATAGTACCTTCCCCCCAGCTTCCAGCAATGATAATACCTTACATAACCACAGCACATTTCAAAACAAGGACATTGATGCTGGTAGAATACTATTAATTCAGATACAGGTCTTATTCAGGTTTCATTAGTTGGTACTTTTTTTGTACATATTTCTGTTAAATTTGATACTGTGTAGATTTGCGTCATCACAACCACCATCACTACGCAACCCTTCCATCACCACAAACGAACTTGCCCCTTTACCCCTTCAGAGTCATACTTTCTCCAACTTAACCTCTGGTAACCACTGGCATGTTTTCTATCCTTCTCTCACCTTGAGAATGTTAATGTCTTGTGTGAATTGGCTCTTTGTTTTCCCTCAGCATAATGTCCTTTGCTGCGATCCATCCAAGCTGCAGCAGGTGTCAACAGTTTATTCCTTGTAATTGCTGAGGAAGATCATGTACAGATGTGCCACTGTTTATTGACCCATTTACTCATTGAAAGACATTTGTGTTGCCTTTATACTCCTAAAAATTACTGAAGACTCCAGATAGCTTTGGTGTATATGTGATATGAATGTACCAGGTGAAACATAATCAGAGGCATTAAGAAAGTTATTTATTAATTCACTTAAAATAGGAATAATAAACACATATCTGTCCATAGAAATAACCTATTTTATGAGAAATGACTATATTTTTCAAAACGAAAAATCTGTTAGAAGAGGGGTATTGTTCTAGGAATTAAGAAAAAGAAGAGCTTTAATGTTGATAAAGGTATGATGTTAGAAATCCCAAGTTTGTATAAAATAAAAATGCAATTGTAAAAACTAAATCAGAACTTTAATCATAAACCTCAAAATTCAGAGTTTACCAAGTGCTATTGCAAAAATACATCGATTGATCTTCACCAAACTAATGGGAAGTTTTCATATCCACTTTGTAGATGGGGAAATGGGTCCTGGCACTATTAAGAAGTCTCTCTACAGTTTGCCAGCCAATGAGAGCACCTAGAGTTCAAGTTGCATTCGTTTTCTGTTACAAGTTACAACCTTTTAACTTTAAGAATTTACCAAAGAATCATTTAAATAGAAGCTTCCCTGATACATGTGAAATATAATCTATTTGTTACAACAAAATTAATACAAGTTATCGGTAACATGTACCTATCAGAATACAGCAAAGAAAGCACAAATTATATCGTCTATTGGAGTTGCCCACTCACATTAAATACAGAGCCTTAAAAGTCAGTTCGCCTTTCTTAGATACCCACCGTAGAGAGTAGAACATACAACTCCTTGTCCTAAAATTAATGAAGATCGACAATTAAAAACTATTAATGTTCCCATCAATCAAATCCATAATTTCTAGAAGACTGATTAGAGTGCCATCTCTTCCTCAAAAGAGAGCAGTGGAAAGTAGAAAGAAAAGAAGAAATCTTAATTATATAACCTCTTTTTCCCCCTTAGGATGCTTCCCTTGGAACCATATTATGACACCAACAATAAAAAGCTGTAAGTCACACAGAAATTAATTTTCCATTTTTAACATTTGGGTTTGTGGCTTCCAGGTCTGTACAAAATTCCCAACTAAAATTGCAAATTTATGAGACCAGTGTCGTCAGTGCTTGGTCAATGCTGAAAATCAAGTTGCTGCAGATGAGGCACTGTGGAAAAACTGCATTTATTAAAAAAAACCCCACAATGCTATTTTTAAAAATAGCACTTTTCAAGAAGCCTCTGCCTGTAGTGGAGAGAGATAGGGAAATGGAATAAAAAATGACTCTATTTTTCTGTTTGTGTCCCATGGCCCAGGCAGACCCAGAAGCTAAGACAGTATTTCCCTCAAGTCCGCTGGAATGTACCAAATTGCAGGTGTCCAGGGACTGTCCCAGCAGCAGTACGCCTGGAAGCCGCAGCCCTCACTGTGCCTGTGGTGCAGTTCATAGGACTTAAAACAGATGTGCTAACTTGGACTGCAACTAGTCTCTCAGAAGCCCCTTGGGCAAACTACCAGGTCTAACGCTGGAATCCTAAAGCATTCCCTAGGCCCCTGAACTGGATAAAATAACAGGATTTATACAGATACACAGCTACCTTACAAGTCAAAAAAAAAGAAGCACTGTAAATTATACTAAAATCTGACAGTCTTTGGCCAAAACCATGCTAGCATATATGTGTGTGAGCACACTGTAGTTTTATAAACGGTTTTTCAGTTGAACATATTTAAGAATTAAATGATGTTAATTTATTTTTGTTTTCTTAAAAGAGAAATGCTTCATACTGCAGAATCAACTATGAAACACTGTCTTTTATTTTAAAGGATAGATGCCACTAGGTCCTTAATTGGTATCTAAGGAAGAGGAGTTTCCTCCATTCAACACATTTCCATATGTCAGCCCTTCTCTATGTCCACATGACCCAGGTAGTCCCAGGAAACACTCTGACTAGTGGGGATGAGCGAACAGCCTCTGTGTATATTATAAAACTGATCATATTTTATTCACTTCAGCAATGGTGTTATATGGCTCTGTGTACTTGCAAGAGAAAGGCTGACAAGCTGTCTTTAGTGACTCAGTTTTCACAACTGGCTGAAAAGGTTCCCTGACTATGCCCTTCAATAAGGAATAAGCTAAGACTTAATCCCTAGTAGTTAAATTTCATGTACTTAGAACAGACCTTCACTGTTTATATCATAAATAATAACAATCGCCATTATCTAAATAATGACGTCACAATCTTGTTTTTGACTTTAAATCTATACCTCGTTGCAAAAATGATCTAATATTCAGGGACTTGTACGTGCAACAGAGCATGCGGACGGAGGAAGCTGCCAGAGATTACTGCAGTCGTCTCTGTCAAGACGGAGACAAACCTGGCTGGAGATAAAGAAGAAGCTGACATAACATAAGCACCCGCCGGCAACTGTTAAACAAGACATATACGAGGCCGTTCCTTACAGTTTCCACACATTATCCCATGTCATTGTCACATCAGTCCTGTGAAGGAAGGATGACTATCTCCAGTTGAAGATAAAGAAACTAAGAGAAAAAGTAGATCCCCTAAGCCAGTAAGATTAAGTCAACCAAGGCTGAGAGAGCAAGGTGACATTCCTAAGATTACAGGGAAAAAGTATTACCATCAAAACTTGAATTTCTGGAAGTCTGACTCAAAAACAGTCTTTAAGTCTATTATGTGGCCTCCTGATAGGTACCGTGGCTTCTTCAGATGTTTTGACTAGCTTATGACTACTACTTACCAGGCAATGGCCAAAGTGTTTGGGGTATATTAACTCATTAAACCCTCACAACAGCCCTGTAAGAGAGGTAGTTTTATTATTCATATTTTACAGAAGAGTATAATACCCAAAATCACCCACACTGAACTCCCCAGAGCCCAATTGCTTAACCTCGTACACTGTTCTGAACCACTATGTACGAAGACAGCAAAGCAAACTGCAAATCAGACCTATCCCTTTGACTATTTTAAAGGACTTAGAATGATATTCTGAAAAATAACAGGTTTTCTCACAGATTAGAAAATGTCACTGTGAAAAGACGTGTTTTTATAATTAAAACATATCTCCAGAAAAAATACATTAATTCTGATCTTCTTGAAAGAAACCATTGCACACCATGTAAAGTTCTGTCACGGGCACATGCGTAAGTGATTATCATCAAAATTTTGAAGAACATTACCCCTTTCTAAAAAGTACACCATGTTGTTGGCTTTTTCTAATTCAGTAAATGTGCTGAATTACATAGAAAGTAGAAAATCAGTAGTGATTATAGGGAACAACAACACAATCATCTGGGAATTTTAAACATTTGCCCTGCACTCCCACGTTTTTAAGGCTGACCCAAGAAGAGAATGAGTCACTCCACAGTTAGGCCTGAGAACACGCCAGGGCCAATATTCTTCTGTGACTTTAAATACTAGCTTAGAAAAAAGCATGTTCAATCTACCACAAAATGATAAAGTAGGTGGTTCTTTTCCCACTTTTTCTGAATGACTCTCTTCTGCACTTTGAAATCTCCCAGGTCTCACATGTTAATGCACCCCGCTTTCAGTTAGAAAAAACCTAAATGCTTCTAAGTTTCACAAGTGAGTAGCTCTTCTAGATCCCCCCCCCCCCACTGGGAATTCTATATGCCTTCAAGATGAAAAGAAAAAATTTAGCAATCACATTTTAGGAAAGAGAGATGCGGGGTGGTGGGAGGTTGCAGTCATCTTAGCCCTGGAAGGGGCTGGCATGATTGTACACACCTGTGCCCCACGCAGTCACAGCAACGGACTGCTTAGTCTCTGCTGACAGTGGCCCTGGAGCAGGCGTTTTTGGATGGAGTGCTTTGGAGCCTGGGAGTTTCTCTGGGGCTATCCCAGCAGTGTAGGACAAAGCTCTGTGCCTCCTTTCTCATCTGGAAACAAAACATCTCTTCTTTTATCAGTTTTGCATATCGATATTCTGTGGAATAGTTCTCATATAGGTACACTTCTCATAATATTCTCTTATTAAACTTGTTCTTTTCTCTCTCAAGCCTCCCAAACCCTTTCACCCCTCACTTTTTTAGCCTTTAGACTTTGCTTCTCTCTTCACGGAGAAAGCAGAATCCATGATGGTTCACCGCCCACATCTAATTACATCACCAAATTACAAACTGTTACGGTTCTTCATCCATCTTCTCCTTTCTTAACTAAGGCCGATTCCTCACATGCCCATGTTTCCCATTGTTTAATTCTCTTTGCGAGGTCTTTGCTCTGTGGGTTATGCCCTCTCTTTCCATTCAGCGTCACCCCTATTTTAAAACAACTTCCTCTTAATCTCATAATCTCCTCCAGCTATTCAACTCCCCTGATTCATTCTTCACTTAACTCCAGTCTTGCATCAGCTTCCCCTACTCCATCAACACATCTACACACCAGCATGATCTTTAGGTTGTTCAATTTGATTGGACATGCTTTGATTCTTAAATTGCCAGCTTTTTCATCAGCATTAGGCACATTACCCACCCCGTCAATCTTAATATCATCCATTTCGTAATGACTAAAGCAGCATAACTTCTTTATTTTCCTCTACCCTTTCCTGGCTTCCCCTGCCATCTCTCAGTAGCATCTGCCACTCTTCCTCCTCCAACAATCCTGAAATCTTAGAATTCCTTGGTAATCAATCTTGGCCCTCTCTTCTTTTCTCTCTACATGCAATCTCCTTAGTTTGTCTCATCCATACAATATAATTTCTATGCCAAGAATGCCAAAATTTACATCCAAGGACCAGAAAAATATATCTAAAGGCCTATGTGAGGATACAAGCATTCAAGACTCAATTTTTTAAAAATTAAAGTCCCTTACCCCTCAAAGCCTGTTTTCCTGTTCTGTGACTAGCATCTCCCCAGTTTCTCAAGAGAGAAACCTAAGGATCTACCTTGAGATGTTACTCTCTCATCCAACTGTTGTGTTTCCCGTCCAATCTCTTATCTATTACTATACCCACATATACCTTTTCAGTTTCTTCTCCAACAGAACTGCCGAAGCTTTAGCCGTGACCTCATCTCCTGCATCGCGAATGCCAGAGTGCCCTATCTGGCACCTCCCGGGCACTTTTTTCCCTCCAATCCACGCTGCCAAGTGATATTCTTAAAATATACATAGGGTCATGACAAACTTCTTTTTAAAGCCCTTTAACTGACTTTCTACTAAATTGAAAGCAAAATTAGAACTAAATATGCCAACAAAATTTTGCATGATCTGACCCCTGCCTAGGTTTCCAATTTTCCTCCCAGATCACAGCACACCAGCCAGACTGGTCTCCCGTAAAGCACATCAAGACCTTTCTTGACTAATATTTCTTTTTCTTGTAGACGCCTCACCCTGGAAATGCCCTCTACTCTTGACCTCATTCACCTCTCCTTATTTAGCTTTCGGTTGAACAGTATGTCTTCAGATGCCTTATTAACCACTCCTCTAACCTAAATTAACCCATATTCTCTTACTACAGTGTATTCATTTTGGGTTGTTTTATGCTATCCAACTAAATCATAATCTCCATGATGGTAAGAATTAGATCTAGATTTCTTCAATACCGTATATCTAGCACCTAGTACAGTGTACACAGGAAGTACTCAAGAATTATGTGTAAATTAATAAACAAAAAAGACTTTGGCCATTGAAAACTAATCTTTCCATTGAAGTAGGCAGTCCATTCAACTCTAATATGGACCCTATAAGTAGGAAGTTGGAGAGAGATTTATGAACTGTTGCCTTCATTCACGGTTAAGACTGTTGTCTATGCCTAAAATTCCCATTATAACATCCATTTCTCATCAGAGTGGCACTGATCACTTTAGAAACTAGAAAGTCAGAAAGAAAGTGGGAGGCAAAAGAGAGGGAGGAAGGAAAGAAGAAAAGGAAAAAAAAAGATTTAGTTTCTGCAATGGCAGCACATTTGAATTGTAAGAAATAGTCTTTCTCTTTTAAGATTTAGTCTATAAAATACATTCCATCGAAAAGCCTATCATCTCTGTAATGAATACTTGCACACCCAATCTCCACTACTGTTAGTGTTTGGAAAGACCAGATATACAGCTTCAATCTTTAGAAGAAAGCATCTTACAAGCTCTAGTATCATATTTATGGAATCTCTTTATATATATATTTATACTAGAAATAAAATCCCTCTTACTGATATATGAGGAGATAAAAATGCAAGTTAGCTCTATCAGTTCTGGAGCAAATTATTTCACAGCTTGTACTTTGAAACAATAAGTCATTCAATTCTACTCCAGTGGCATAAAAGAATTAATATAATCTGCAGATGTGCCAAAACATATTCACAAGAGAATTAGTTAGGCACTTGGGGAATCTGGTACTAAGTCTAAATCTCCTGTTACTATTACAGTTAAATTTTCTGCAATGTGTCCCTTGGAAAAATAATAATTTCCATTTAAAATGACTAATTGTAGTTTATGAAATGAGGCACAATTTGAGTTTTCTCTAAGGACTTGTTCCAAATAACTGTCCAGTAACTATTATTTTTCTTGCCAAAAAAAAAAAAAAAAAAGGCTACACAATTGCCCAAAACAAGCAAACGAGTGAACACATGGAGCCCTGTTATCTATAGCCACCACACTCAGAGTATTGCTCAAAATAATAATGATGAAAGAAATGTGAAGAGTTTTATGTTTATTGTGTAACTTAAAGCCAAATTAATGGAAGATAAAAAACAAGAATGGTGTATTTATTAAACTCTTAATTTTAATCTAAAATGAGGAAAAAGAAATAATGAACAAATTACAGTTACCAATACCTTCCCCAATTCCATTTCTTCATTCAGCAAATATTTTTAGATTCTATGAAAGACAAAGCACTCAGCTTGGGGTGAGAGGTGATGCGTAGGAGATACACGTGTCCTTTCACTCAACATGTATCATGCATGCAGTCATTACAAAGCATCTTTTACAAGTGTCTTTTTCTGTAGAGGTTTCTGGGATCATTGATTAGGTTGCCTCATTCAAGACTGGTCAGTCTTTAATAACTTGGACAACAATTCAAGCTATCATTTTAAGTAGGCATGCTTTTACATATGGGACTGGTGTAATACGTAACTACAGAAGATATCCATGATGCAATTTAAAACTCCTTCTCCAAAGGGTGTCAAACTTGAGTTATGCTAAGGAGCAGTGATGTGATCAGACTGCTACAAGGAGATAGATTATATGGTTGTGACTTAATCGCATGTTGACTTAAGTGAGATCACTATTTATTTCTTTTTATCTTAACTGTTCATACTAAATCGTTTGATCTTCAACAAGTCAAGCCTTCCAGTGCTTCTGGAAACCATCACTCTTCTACTCTTGAAAGAGAGGGTAAATGAGGTCAAGAGGCTGGCCCCAGCCCTCAGCCACAGCAGCCCACTCAGTGGAGCTGTTGATTCTTGGTGCAGCATTCAGATGATAACACAGATGGGTTCAAAGTAAAGTCATAAGCACACCAGGCCAAAATGCTCTTCTGAGGGTGTCAGTACACCAACAGTCTTTATATAATAGCACTTGAAAGAAAATTTGATCGTATTCTCTAAAGATGTGATTTGGCACATATACCCGGTACATGTATTGGCATTTCCAAACCTTTAAAATGCAGCAGCCAGACATAAGCATTAATGCTAACCAGACACTGAGACTTTGCATTCTTTTGATCTTGAGGCTCATCTGTGACAAGGAGATAATAACACCTACCAGTTAGTGTTGCTGGGAAAAGAACACAAAGTACCTGGTACAATGTCCCACATTAGCAACACCAGTAAAGGGTAGGATCCAACTCCTAAACAGTTCACAGATGCTAATGTTATAGAGAAACTGCTTTTTAACAAAAACATTAATAATGATAGCACATTTGCAGAGTAGCAATTGTGTTTTTCAATTGTGCTAAGTGCTTTAACAAATTTTTCAAAGAATGCTTACACCAAAAGGTAAGGTCATTATCCTTATTTTACAAATGAAGAAACCGAGGCTTCGGGATACTAAGTAGTCTGTCCAGCTGGTAAACAATGGGGTTTTGACCTGCATCAGGTCTGTTCTTAATTTAAACATAACCATACTGCCTCCTCCAAGCACGACCTATACTTCAGTGGGGCCTATTGCAATAAGAAGTTTTTAATAATTCAAAGCAGTTTATAGGGCTGTGAATCATGTAGATGGAGGAGAAATATTTTACTTAATTTTATTTGCCAAATACAAAAAGGAAGGAAAGTGTACAGAAATGAATAAGTCACACAAAAATTATAAAATTTGTTGATTTTTGTCCTAGTTTTGAGAAAGTAAGTAAAACTCCTCATGTAAATTATCAAGTAATTTTTTAATGTTCTTCTCCATGAAAGCAGCTGAAAACACTGAAAATAAAATAAAATAAAAATACCTAACTTCCATGGAGGTTTTTCTCAGAGCCGGCTCTCACAATAGCACGGGAGGCACACACATTAGCATGTCTGTCTCACTGAAGGAATGGAGACCTAGAGCTCAGCTAGTCTGACAGCAACGCCCAGCCGATCATCGGCAGAGCCAGAACTGGACCCAGGTTGTCTTGAAAGCAGGGAGCATCAATTCTGCATTTTTAACAGAATTTCTGAATGAGATCTTGCTTCTTAATTTATACAATCTTGAAAAACACTAATAAATAACCAATCAAACAAAAGCTTCTAACTATCATCTGGAGGAGAGAAAGTGAAATATGGATTTTACAGGACCCCACATTTTCCTTTGGAGTGCTCTTTCCCTTTCAAGTTCTATCATAAAGAAACAGATTACCAAAAGGAAAAGTGAAAAGATAAGAAAATCATGTAGTTGCTGAACTCCAAACTGTCAGATGTTTAGATATTTCAATCAGGCCCATGCTTTGTCCACAGCCAGAGTATAAATGGAGGTCAACATACAGTATGTTTAAATATTTAAAATTATAAATTGTTCAATGAAACATATTTCATCTTTCTACCTTGAAAATATAGTATAAATTGCTTAATATTTTGAAATCTTAATTAAAATATATTAAATATTCATAATTATTATAAAATAAAACAATTTACAGGAATGCAAATTGGTCTAGCCAGTACAGAAAACAGTATAAAGTTTCCTCAAAAACTTAAAAATGGAACTGCATTTATGACCCAGCAATTCCACTTCTGGGTTTATATTGGAAGAAACACACTACACTAATTTGAAAGCTTATATGCACTCCTACGTTCGTTGAAGCATTATTCATAATAGCCAAGACGTGGAAGCAACCTAAGTCTATCCCTAAGACAAGTGGATAAAGAAGGTGTGGTACATATATATAATGGAATACTACTCAGGCATGAAAAATAACAAAATCTTACCATTTGTGACAGCATGAATAGACCTAGAGGCTATTATGCTAAGTGAAATAAGTTATACAGAGAAATAAAAATACTATATGATTTCACTTATATGTGGAATCTAAAGAATAAAATAAACAAACAAAATAGAAACAGACTCATAAATACAGAGAACAGAGTGATGATGCCAGAAGGGAGAGGGCTTGGGCAGCTGGGTGAAAAAGTGAAGGGATTAAAAATGCAAATTGGTATTTACAGAATAGTTTTAGGGATGTAAAGTACAGCACAGGGAACACAGTGAATAATATTATAATAATTATGTGTGGTACCAGGTGAGTTTTACAAACATTGGGAGGAACACTTGGTAAAGTATGTGATTATCTAACCACTATGCTGTGCACCTGGAACTAACAAAATGGTGTTGAATATAAACTGTAATTGAACAACAATTTCAAATAAAATATTAAAAATAAATAAATAATTATCTGCAAATTAGTACTTCATGTCTATCTGGTCGCCAGTGTAGGCGTCATGCCTCTTGAATGTTATGTCTAAGAATAACGTGGGTTGTTTTATTTTGCAAAATGTAAAACATCACACTAGATTGTTAATGCCTCTCAAATCTTACACTGGAACATGAAGAGAAAGAAGAAAATGGATGCTCACAATTAATTGACTATATGCTTTATTTCAATGCAATAATCTACTGCGAGCAGGCCACCTGAGAAGAAACCACCTCTGGTAGGTGTGCAGGTGCAGATACCCTGCTGGGACTCAGGGCTGGGGATGCTCTAAGTGAGTCACACTTCACCAGCACAGACCAGATGCTCACATGAAGCTTCACATGTTCCATGCGTGTTGTGATTAGCTGGGACCACTAACACTAGAGTATAAGGGTGGTATTATTTGGAAATATATGATATGACCTTTTATTTTAACTAGTATACTAACTAAAAGCAAAGTTTCTGGAGCCACACGATAAGGCTTCAAATTCATGTCACCCATATATTGGTTAGATGACCACAATGAGTCACTTATCTTTTCTGTGCCTTATTTTACAAGGATTAAATGAACTAATACATGTGAAATGCTTTGATGAATGCTGCCATATTGTAATAACTACATAAATATTACCCATTTTCTTTATAAATATAACAAGTCTGTTTTTTTCAGTTGTAAAAATCCTATCTGGAAGTATCCATTTGTATCTAAATCTCTCACCTGAAAGGAGAAAAAGATTGTTTTCCTTTCTCAATGAGCAAAATTCCAAATAAAAATAGAAAATTGTGTGTATGTGTGTATATGAAAAATATACCTAATATTGTGAAACTATTCCATCAATGACCACACATCTCCACGAACACGTCTCTGCAGAAGTTCCCTAAGACCCTCAGTGCTACGCACCACTGGAACCGGGGGATAATGATCACAAGGACCTTATAAAACAGCGGCTTGACACCTCACACGCTGATGCCACATGGAAAGTTACATCGATCTACAGGAATACTACAGGAAAACTTGTATTTTTCACTAATAAGGACTTTCTTCTTGCTGCTCGCTGTATTTGTCGTGTATGTCAGTATCATTAAAAAAAAACAGTTAAAATTTAAGTTGAACAACTCATGTGCACAACTTATTACACTATGTTAAGGACTTTACATGGCTTTCTGGTACCAACCAAGCAGAAACCTCACAAGGGGGCCCCGTGCTTATTATTGCATAGGCTGGGGAAACAGATCAAGGTCAACCATATGGTAACTTTTCTGAGATCAACAGAGATTTTAGAGCTGGGCTGGCATTTGGACCTGGGTCTCTAATTTGAAGCCTATGCTTCCTCTATGCAAGAAGGAGAGAGAGCTAAAGACGTGCCTATAGATTTTAGTTCTCATTATGATCCACTGTTCATTATATTATGTTTTGTTACCAGCTAGCTTTCTCAAACTACAAGAGCTCACTAACAAGTCAAAGTCACAGGCCCTAATAAAACACCTACTGGGTTGTCACTGGGATTTCATCCGGCAAAATCCATGGGTGACCGTAACCCAATGCGTAAAAGAATCTCACACAGAGACATGCTGGGAGAAAAGACTCTGGAGCCACGGGTCTTTCACTCCATCTTCAAAAGACCCCAGGAGTAGTTTAGCCGGGCTTTTTATTAGAAGCTTTAGGACACATTTACATTGGATTGATTATTCATGGCTTATGCAGAACAGGGGTTTTCAGTTGGGTCATGAGGATATATGGGAAGGGAATAGATAAGGGGTAGGTTTACTCAGTAAGGTAAAGATTTAGGGTACAGAGCATTAGGTTGTAAATTCAGGTCTGGTGGCAGACAGGACCGGGGTAGTACATTAAACAGGAGACAAGTAAATTGAGGGTAAGCTAACTAGGGCTGTTAACTTTTAGGACCATAAAACATCGAGGCAGTGATCCATTAACTTAAGCTACTTGGCTTTGGGGAAAGAGAGACTCAGCAAGTCAGAGAATTTCTTAAGATACATTTTTGCCAAATTCCCATTAGAGAATTCTTTTTCTACAGACATGAATCACGCTTGCCCATACGGAAATAATTTATTTATGCAGAGCCGAGCTCTTTACGCGTAAATTCCCGGGGCTTACGTTTTTTCACGCATGTGGAAAGAATTCCCACACTGGGTAAAGTCACCTCACTTAGACTGAGACTAGAACTGAGAACAAACTGTGGGGATTAACAAAATAAACCATGTCTATGTGAGTAAGGAAAGTATTTGGTCAGTTATCTATCTGATCCCCATAAATTAATGTTGTAAAAAAATGATGTTTATATCTCCAATTATTAAAATTGGCTTGTTGTAAATTTTTTAATATTTTCTCATTTTTTTCTGCTTTACATGCCATTTTCTCGATGTGGAGAGAAATACCTAGTGATATTCTGCATAGAAGTGCCGTCTCCTATAACTCAGCAGTGCAAGCCCATAAATTCCAAAATGACAGTATGAAAATAATGCCACAAGAAGATAAAGGAGAGGGATAGCAAAAAGTGCATAAAAGTACAAAGTTATTACACTAAAAATTCATGAAGTTTCTTCTTGTGTTTTGATACAGAATTCATAATTCTTCAAAGAAAAATGTAAACTCCTCAGTTTGTTAAACATACGATGATATTGGTATATAATGAAATTAGACAAGTGACTTTAAATTTAGATAATACTACAAAGACATCCAGAATGATATATATATATATATGTATATATATATATATATATGAAAAAATATATATATTTTTGTGAAAAATTCCTAATGCAATGATTATAAAAGAAAAAAAGTGGAGGTTAATGTTTGTTTAAAAAGTAACTTTAGAAGTATTGTTAAATCTTCATTTAAAAATTAAACTAGCACCACAGGGATTTTTAAATCATACTTATATTAAAAGCACACATTTTTGTACTAAGGCAAAGAAAAAAATCCTTGGTAGATGATTTAACAGCATTCAGACAATGTGCTAAGTAAGATGTGTGATCTCAAACTTCTATTCAGTCCAGTTGTAAACAAGATGAGGTAATTTCAATTTTCAACATTTTGGCACTATTTGTTTGCAAAGTTCCTCATGTACCCATTAATCGATAGCATATGCTTACAGTTGTCACCTCTGAAGAGTGTTAGCATGCTACTGGAAAACACAGCCAGACCGTATCATAACATACGCTGTTTTTGGCTTTCAGGGCCCAAATCACTCCATTTGCATGGGTATAACTTCCAAATAGTCATAGCAGAGAACCTGTTTCTGGTTCTAGAAACAGGCAAAATTTATGTTAACATTGATCTCACTCCAGTGGGTGAGATATTGGAATTGACAATCAAAAGATAAAAACTCCACACTTTTTCCATCACTCAGCTAATACTGACTGCCTCTTCTTTCCAAGGCACTTTGTTGTATGTAGTGGGCAAAGCAAAGACTTAGTTCCAGGCCTTTCACAAACTTAAGGTATAGCAGTGGAGGTGAAGCAAGTCCTCCTTATTGTAAGTTGTGGTAGCCAGACTTGAAGGTGGCCCCCCATGACCTATGCCTTCATATGGTCCCCTCCCTTGACTGTGGGCAGGGCCAATGAAGATGAGGGGACATCACTCCTACAATTAGGTTACAAAATATGATAAAGGCAAAATACTTTTGCAAATGCAGTTAAGGTCCCTTATCAGTTGACTTTACATTATACCCAAAAGGGCTGGATCAGGTGAGCCTTTTATAAAAAGGTCTGGAGTTAGGAGATAAGCTTCAGGTACACGTTCTTGTTGGTCTTGAAGAAGCAAATGCCATATTATGGAAAGGATCCTGTGGCAGAAAATGGTAAGTGGCCTCTGGCTGCTGAAGACCTTTGTACTACAACCACAAAGAGACAAATTCTGCCGATGACCAGTGAGCCCAGACAAGGACACTGAGGCTGAGAGATGACACGGTAGCCCTGGCTGATACCTCAGTCTGCGCGGGAACAGAGGATCCAGCTAATCCAGGACCAGACTCCTGAGCCACTGATGCTGTGAGACAATATATGCATGTTGTTTTAAGCTGCCAAATTAGAAATTATTTTGCAAAAATAGTAAATGAATACACGTCAGAGTAAATTTAAAGCTCCCTAGAAAAGATGAAATCTTGTGAATTTCAGAGAAATTAAAACACGTTCATTGCGATAAAAAAATTCACTACTATTAGAGTAAAGCACTCGAGAGTCATTTAATAGCTGTGTGAATGTTGGCAAATAACTCATTTTTTTCCCTCAATTTCTTCACCTACAAATGGAGATAATATATAGAATTTGTTGGGGTTGAGTGAGAAAACATATTTCTAATGCTTACATCAGCTTCTGTTAACACAGTAAGCTCTCCATAAAATACTATTGTTGTTATCATTATAATTATTATCAGCATTACCAAAATTAGTGTAATTACAGAAAGTATGTCTGTATTGTCCACTACATACCCTATATATAGTCCATGCCGAAAAATATGAATGAATAGAGCATAATTTTTAATGGATTCATGGCAATTAGATGACTGTGATTTTGGCAGTAAGCAATACTGTTTAATCATTTATTCATTAAAATAAAATCATTTAGCCCTTCAGAATCCTGTTCATTACAATGCCAACGTAGGTACCACTAAGTGAGTGCTCTCAGCACTTGAGATAAAACTTACGCGTCATAATGGAACTAGTGACTCGATTGAGATAGAACGCCTAACAAAGCTTTGAAAGATTGGTAAGGATCGAACAACAGTTTGGCCATGAGAAAGCATGAACCAGATCCTCCACACTATGTCTTTTCACCAAGCCCTTACCAGCTGCTCTCTCAAACTCATTGCAGTCACTTTATAAATTTCTAAATTTCTAGCATGCATCCAGGTGGTGACTATGATTCTCCTCAGAGACTAGGGAAGAGAGTTGGCCTCTCTCTAGGCTGTCCCTATGCTAAGGTTATTCCAAGTCACCAGTATCTCCCGGGAAGGAGCTTCTACACACATCTGGTGCCCCAGCCTTTGCATCTGCCACTGGAGGGATGGATTCCCAATTGCCTGACTCTGCCAACAGTGTTTGTATTCAGGAGTCACACAAAACTGTGACAAACACACAAAAGTTATTAATGGGCTCAGGAGCACTCCTGCAGAACCATCTACATGGTTCTAGCACCGATGAGCAGACAAAAATGCCCATCTCCCTGGAAGGCCTAACTACATGTATTCCCAGCTGCTGCTTCAGGGTCCAGCTTCCAAACAGGCTGCATCTCTGTGCTGACTGCAGTCTTTCTATTTGGGACACCGATGGGCCTTGGCACACCCTCACCTACTGAAACCACTAAGAACAAAGAAGGCAGTTAGGACAATCACAGAGGTTTGAGCACAGGTGGGCCTGATCAACAAGGACCATCTCCTACACAAAATAACTCTGTCCATTTTAGAGATGACTCTCTAGAGATGGCTATTTATCTAATGCACAGAAACTAACACAGAGAGTCAATGAAAATGAAGAAACAAAGAAATATATTCCAAACAAGAGAACAAGAAAAACTCCAAACGTAGATCTTCAAAAACAGAGATCAGTGATTTATCTGAGATTTCCAATACCTCATAAAGATGCCCACCAAAGTGAGAACTATGCATGAACAAATGATCATTTCAACAAAGAGACAGAAATATTTAATTTAATTTTTAATTATATTTTTCCACTATCATTTAGCCTCCTATACCCCCCTCCTCCCAATAATCACCACACTGTTGTCCATGTCCAGGAGTCCTTTTTACTTTTTTGTCTTTTCTCGACAGAAATACTTTAAAACTACCAAACAATTTAAAGAGGCAAAGAGTATAATTATTGAACTAAAAAAATCCAATAAAAGTGTTCAACAACAACCTAAATCAAGCATAACAAAGGATCATGAAATCAAAGACAAGACAGTGGAATTCATCCAATGAGGGACAAAAAGAAAAAAGAGAGAACATAGCTTAAGGAACTGATAATGAAGTGGACCAATTATGAGGTCACAGAAGAAGAGAGAAAGGTGAGAACTCATTCAAAGATACAACAGCTGGAAACTTCTCTAACCTAGATTAAAAAGCAGATATTCAGATACAAGAAATTCAGAGTTTCAAATGAGATGACTCCAAAGAGAACCATTTCAAGACACAATATAATTAAACTGTAAAAAATTAAAGATAAGGAGTGAATCTTAAAAGCAGCATGAGAAAAACAAGTTGTTCTATACAAGGAGATCCCTGTAAGGCTATCAGCAGATCTCTCTATGTGAAAAAGGCAAGAGGTAATCTGTGTTGGCAAGCATGTAGAGATGAAGAAATCTTTGTTAACTGTTGGTAGGAATATAAATTGGTTAAGTACTACGGAAAACAGTATGGTGGTTCCTCAAAAAATGAAGAGTAGAACTACCATTATTCCAACGATCCCACTTTTGGGTATATATCCAAAGGAAATGAAAACAGAATATCAAAGAGATCTGCACTCCCATGTCCACTGCAGCATTATTTACAATTGCAAAGATATGGAAACAATCTAAGTGTCCATCAACAGATGAATGGATAAAAAAGATGCAGATATAGATAGATAATGGAATATTATTCAGCAATAAAAAGGAAAGCATGCCATTTGCAAAAACATGGCCCTCGAGGGTATTATGCTAAGTGAAATAAGTCAGAGAGAGAATAACAAATACTGTATATATCACTTTTATGTTAATCTGAACAAAATGAAAGAGAAACAGACTAGAATGGTAGTTACTACAGGGTGGCAGGTGAGAGATGTAGGGAGATGTTGGTGAAATAGTGAAAATAGTGTAAAATAAATAAATTCTAGGGCCAATGTAAAGCATGGTGATTATTAACAACACTGTATTCTATACTTGAAAGGTGTAAAAGAGGAAATTTTAAATGTTTTCACCACAAAAGATGGTAATTGTATGATATGATGGAGGTTTTAACTGTTATAGTGGCAATCATTTTGCAACATATACGTTTATCAAATCAACACATTGTACATTTTAAATGTATACAGTGTTATATGTCAACTATATCTCAATTGAGCTGAATAAAGTGGAACAAATAAAACAAAATAAATTTACTGCAGTGATGCTACAGAACTCTGATCATAGCTTGGTGATGGCAGCATCCACAAGGTTAATTGTTTGGTCTATTTGCATCTTTGTTCACCTTCTCAATGGCAAGAAGACTAGAGGGTTTTAGCAAAGATTCCAAGAGTAACTAGGATCTCAGGATAAAATATTTTTCTATGCATCTTTTTGTAGCAACCAAAAAGAATGAAGGAATAAAAGTAAAAAAAAAAAAAATCCTTAACCATTGCATACTTTCCAAAAAAGCTTTTTTATCCTAGTGAAAATAGCTTCAACTCAATAAACATATTGCTTCCTTTTATTAAGTAAAAATCTATGAAAAGAAAGTTTTCCCATGGTGGTTATTATTTAAAAGTATAAGAACTCTAGCTATCTAATAATATAACAATGACTACACGATATATAACCATACAAACAGAAATGATGCCTAATAGACTCTATGTTTATTTTCTCCAATTCTTAAAATTCCCATGTAGGAGAAAATAAAATTCTACCCACGAACAGCATTGGTAGCAAATCCATCCTACTGATATCTGGCTATTTATTATTTTTCCATGAATAGTGAAATCTCACTCTCCGCCATTCTAGGTTCTGGATAAATCAGACAATATTCTACCGAAAGAACCTCAGCCTGAGGGAGAAATGAGAACTGCTGCTGTTGATGAAGACAGGGCAAATCTTAGACATAAACTCACTCCACAATTTAGTTAAGTGACCCTGTCTAGGGGTTATAGGGAGACAGAGTACAAAATATTGGCTTCTTGAAATATGTCTCTCCAATATGGATCTTAAAATATAAGATCCATGATTAAATAGGAATAATAAAATGAACCATGGTCATAAGACTTAGTAACACAATTCAGGTATTTAAACATCTATTATTATTGCATCGTAAGAAGCAGTTTGTAACCTGTATAACTTACTACAAAAATACACTTCCAGAAGTTTCCAGTCTTCATAATAAGGATTTTACTGGTCATATCAATTACACATCAGTCTCAAAAAGAATGTAATATCAATGTGCCTTTCAGTCAATTTTTGTCCTCTGCACGTCTGTCATTTTATAAAATTTTAAATGCAAAGATATTATATTTCCTAGCTAATTCAATTAATGAAAACAATGCAAAGAAGAATTTGTAAAATGAGACCCGATGTTGTGATTTTGAAAATAAATAGTAGGACTTATAAGTGATAAAGGCCTCTATTCAGTTGGAGTTTTGACTGGCATTAACACCATTGTTTAGAAGTAGCAACTTAAAATTTAATTTTATGTGGGAAATTATCTATACCAAAGGTTATATGAGTTCCCCAGAAATCAAGCAGGTGCTGTTAATTCATTTATCTTTCATTAAAACAAAACAAAACAAAACAAAAAAAAAAAGATTGAGCACTTTTTTTTTGCCTGACACTGTAGTGGGCTCTCAGGACACTGCCATGTCCAAGCCAAAGCTCCCACAGGAAACCATCCCTTCCCTCGTGTGACTTGCTGGCCAGTCTTTGAACACAATTTATAGAACATGGCAGAATATAATAAGGAAGGCACTTGGCAAGTATGCTGAGGGAGAAAGAGGGAGGGAGGAAAGGACATCTACTGATTGATTCATTCATTCCAGGAAGGAAAATCAAGAATGACTTTAAGAAGGAGACAACTGTACTTGAACAACAATAAAAAAGAAAAAAAAAGAGTAAAAGATAGGCTATATATATTTATATAGGATATATATGTATATATGTATGTGTATATATATTTATATAGGATATATATGCATGTGTGTGTGTGTGTGTGTGTGTATAAAAGAAGGAGGTAACATTACATAGACTGTGGAACTGAAAAGGGTTTGGGGATGACAAAGTATAGGTCAAAGACTCACCCTGACCAATATCTTTAAACATAAATTACACAGAAAAATAGCAGGTGTTTAAAAGCACACAGGAAAGAAAGAGCAAGGTCTTTTCAGGGAGAAGTAGTCAGCTGTGACTGATGTGAACATTCTATGCCGGGGAGGGGAATGTGCTGGGGAGGTCCTTCAGCGCCTCCTGCGTAACTGTGAGATTGTGACGGAAGAGAATTCCAAACCAGAGCTGCTCCATGCTCCCTCAGAAGTTTACCAAGACAGAATAAGTTCTCAATTCAAAGTGGCATCAAATACATATTTAAAACAAGTTTCTCATAAAGTGTATTTCCAAACTAAAGAAGAACAGCTGCATACTTGACATGAAAAAAGAAAACAATCTGTTTTGCATTAAAGTACAACACCTAGTCTAGAAAATTTATATCTAAGTGATAACTCCACATCTTCCTCTCATTTAGAGGTTTCCGAAATTTTGTGCCCTGAGGTGGCAAAGTGTTCCTGCTATTTTTCCACACCCCATATCACTCTTCCACTGATGAAAAACTTTCCTAAGTTTCTCACCAAATTTGGGAAATTCTATCTGTGAGGATTATAAATCCAAGTAAATCAGTCAATTGCTTATACATGCTATCAACAAATAAACATAGGAACATTTACAAATACTGAATAAAACTCAATCCAGATAGAGTTTTGAGAAATAATGGAACATTGAGAAATAATGGAACATTTTCTTTCTCTGGGTCATCTACCATAGCAGTGAAATGTAGGAACTACTCCTGATGTTCTGTAAGGTACCACTCAGCTGGGAGAGTCATCAGTTCTGTGACACCTTCTGTCATCCATGGCTAAATGAAGGCTCTGATGCATCCCTTCTGTTGTCATTAAAATTTTACTGCATCCATCTTTTTTTTTTTCCATTCCAGGTAACATTTTTCTCTACTCCTCCTTTATATTTGAAAAAATCTGATGCTTAAATTTAGCTAAATGACCAAGGGGTAGTCATTTGCAAAATTACCTATTTTAAACCAAGCTATGGCTACAATAAAATGATTGAAAAAATCCTGAAAAGCAAAGACAGACACCTGCATTAAGCATGTCTGTCTTAGTGGAATCCAGAAAAAAACACAAAAGAAAGCTTTTTCAAACAGAAATAAGTCTGAAAACTTTATCCTCACATCAAGCGGAGCTCTCAAAGTTGAGGATAGCAGCCCAAGGGAACAAATGTATTGAGCCAGGTTTCTCATTTATATGGAAACATTTGGAATTTTAGAATTACAGGTTGAAAAACTTCAAAAACAAAAAATTACAGAATCCTGCCAGTGTGGAATCATGTCTTATGACAGACGAAAAATCGACAAAGCTTAAGGGCCCCGCCCTCCCTCACAATGTCTTTTTCCAGGGCCCAGGGAGATGCCCTGGTCGTATATTTACCAAGTCATGTGTTTTGGTACTATTTTAAAAGGAAGACATTTTTAATGCAATTGGTCTCTTTCTATTCTTTTTGTTCCACCAGCCTCTCTCCCTTGTGGCAGGTGACAATGGAGTTTGTAGAGGCATCGTGAATACTGCTAAGGAAAGTTGGCTTGAGAAAACATTTAGTTTGAGTTTAATGGGCTGCATTTATGTGGTTCACAGTAACGTCCTTGTGTAGTCAAGTCATTGCCAATGTGCTGGTGTGGGAATGGTTTCCAGAAATATTTTACCATCTCTACCACGCTGACTCTCCATGCCTTCTGTCAGGACCCGGAGTTGCACAGCCAGAGGTTCTGCAGCGATATGGAAAAGCCCTCTGGCACCAGTTACCAGGAAAACAGAAGTAATGGAGGAGAAGCAAGGTTTAAAATGTACAAAGTCAGCAGCTGGACTATGAAATTAATCTTCAGTTTTTCAGCTCATATATGAAAGACACTTGATGGAGGTGTGCAACAATCTTAAAAATGTGCATGGCATGGCTAACAAAAAGTTGTGAAGCTAAGGGAAACTTTCCCAAACTACCAATAAATGAAAAGGTAAAAATTTGTTAGCCATACTAGAAGAAACACTGCATGACTTTTCTCTTTTTTCACAGAAAATGACATACAAAATATAAAGAAGCATTATAAAGATATGTCAGCCATTTAATTAATAACAAGTTATATATTATTTTCTAGTTTTTAAGATATCAGTGGTACTTATTTGTGGTTTTTGTTTGTTATTTGTTGTTCTTAATTCTCTCATTCTAACTACATATTCACTTTCATACCTGCATTTGTTTTTTTCTTTCATTTTTTAATCCTTATCTGAGGACATTTTTTCATTGCTTTTAGAGAGAAGAAGGGAGAGAGGGAGGGAGGGAGAGGAAGGAGAGAGAGAAGAGAAAATACTGATGTGAGAGGGAAATATCGATCAGTTATCTCCTATATGCACCCCAATAGGGGATTAAATCCACAACCCAAGTATGTGCCCAAACAGGACATTGAACCCTCAACTCTCTGGTATATAGGGAGACGCCCCAACCAACAGAACCACCCAGCCCGGGCTGTTTTTACTTTTAAACAGAACCGTACAAATTGTATAAACTTGCACCCATACACAACCTGGGTTACTCCTTGACCTCAGATCAATTTATGGTTCAAATTTCTCAGGATGATTTCACATAAGAAAATGTAATGGGTAATTGTAAAAATAATTGTTATGCCTCTTTAGTTGGTAAAGGAGTTGGAGAAACAGAGATTCATACATTTCTGCAGCTCTCTGCTCAGTGACTATTAATAAATCAATTAACAAATACTTTCAGAAAAGAGTATTATCCCTGAGCCTGGGCTGGGCTGGGCTGGGCTGGTGTGGCCGTGCTTGGGCAGGAAGGAGGAAACGACAGCACTGTGTCCGGTAAGTGTCCGATTATGTTCACTTTCCATGGCTGCTACAACATCCTATCATGAACTTTGTGGTTTAAAATAATGTAAATGTATCCTTATAATTTTAGAGGTTACAAGTCCAAAATGGGCCTCACTGGGCTAAAGCCAAAGTGTCGTCAGAGCTGCGTTCTCCCCGAGACTCCAGGAGAGCCCCTTCCAGCTCGTAGGGGCCTTCGACCTGTTTTGGACCCTGGCCCTCTTCATCTCACTCCGAAGCCAGCGATGTTGGGCCAAGTTCTTCTCAGGCCGCTGTCTCTCTGCCTCTCAATCTTCCGACTCCTTCTTCCACTTACAAGGATCGTTATGATTACACTGTGCTGCTCATATATGTCAAAACTATCTCAAAGACACCTGATGAACAACTTTAATTCCAAACTAATTAACACACTATGGACATTTAAATTATAGGAAGTGGTGTTTTTGAGAAGTGAATGATTTCCTTCTAATCTAACAAAAGCAATTGATGACAAAGTGAGAAAACACATCACCATTGCTTTGAAATCTCCTGCTGCTTTTTAAAAAAGTATATTTCATTGATTATGCTGTTATTGTTGTCCCATTTTTTTCTCTCCTTTATTGACTTCCACCTGGCACCCCCCTCCCACCAGCATTCCTCCCTACTCTTAGTTCATGGCCATGGGTCATAAATATAAGTTCTTTGGCTTCTCCATTTCCTATTCTAGTAACCGCTCCCTGTCTATTTTGTACCTACCATTTATGCTTCTTATTTTCTGTAACTTTTCCGCCATTCTCACCCCTACCCCTCCCTGTTAATAACCCTCCATGTGATCTCCATTTCTGTGAATCTTTTGCTGTTCTAGTTGATTGCTTAGTTTGCTTTTATTTTTCTTTTTTAGGTTTAGTTGTTGATATTTGTAAGGTAGTTGCCATTTCCCTGTTCATAGTTTTGATTTTCTTTTTCTTAGATAACTCCCTTTAGCATTTCATATAATAAGGTCTCAGTGATGATGGACTCCTTTAACTTGACTTTATCTCAGAAGTACTTTGTTGGGAACCGCCCTGCCTGTTTTCAAAAGCTGTAACCCCCCACAGCTAAGGCTGAATAAAAAGACCCTGGGACCATAAGCCTCTAAGGAGACAAAGCTTATCTTCCCAGCAGGGGCACCAACTCTGCCCTCTTTACTTCACCCTGCTTGGCCCCTAGAGGATGGCTGGTTAGCCAAGGATGGGTAAGATTGCTTAAAGGAGGGATGGCCTAAGACAGGCATGGTATGATGGGGCCATCAGGGAAGGACTTGGGGAACTATAGAAAAAGAGGGTGATGGACCCTCACCCCTCGGGTTTTACATAGCCTGAATCCTCATTCTGTCTGTAAGAAGTCTCCTAATCTCTTGGCTGACTTTCTTCCCCTGACTGATTTAAGCCTGAAACAATGTCAGACAGCAGTGCAGCCCTGGGCAGGAACAGGTAGTTCCCCAGGGTGATCAGGCCTAAGAAAGAATGCATAAAATACAGTGAAACCCGCTTTGCTAAGAATGCCCTCAATTTTCTGATAAGGGTCCAAGCATAAAATGAGTTTGTTTCCCAAAGCTTTAAGGCCCTTTAACTCTCTGACCCTGACTCAGAACACGCCCTCATAGTTCTTCAAATGTTGTCCATTGTTTGATCCTTACTGCCCGAAAATGACTGATGAGCTTTACCTGTATTCCTGTGCAAACTGAACCCAATAGAAGCCCATTGAGGGACAGGCTCAAGGCCCTTCTCCTTTGAAAGTTTGGCCAACTTTCCTCCCCAGGCAGATCATGTCTTGGTAGACTTATTTTCATCCATGGCGGATGGGGGTGCTCTGCTGGACAAAGCTCCCCCACAACACTTTATCTGCCCCTCCATTCTAAATGATAGCTTTGCTGGATAGAGTAATCTTGGATGTAGGTCCTTGCTTTTCATGACTTCCTCTCCACCCCGGCTGCCTGTCTCTACCCCTCCTACCAGTCTGGATGAATGTTTCTTCTTTAACTCCTTGGTAGTTGGACTTCCACACAATTCGATTTTCTGGCAATTCTGGTTCTTTTTTGCTTTTAAATTGGCTGTTGTTGTTCTTTTGGTTGTGCAAAGCAGCAAAACATTTCTACCTATGTCTCTATCTTAGCTGAAGTCCTGCTTTTCATTAATAAAATCTCCCTATCCAATAGATTAGATTTTATTTTTAAAATTATTTTTATTGTTGATACCTAAACAAATGTCCCCCATCCCTTCCTCCCCCACCAAGCACCCCCTGCCTTCACCACACTGTCGTCTGTGTCCGTATCCATGGGCTTTGCATACGTACACTTTGTCTAATTTCTTCCAGCCCCTCTTCCCTCTGTCTTCTGAGATCTATCAGTCTGTTCCGTGTGTCCATGCTTTTGGTTTTATTTTTTGTCAGTTTATTTTGTTCATTAAATTTCACATATGAGTGAGATCACATGGTATTTGTCTTTCTCTGACTGGCTTATTTTCCAGGTCCATCTATGCTGTCGCAAAGGGTAAGAGATTAGATTTTAATGAAAAAATTGAAAGTTTAATTTGATTGTTAACAATGCAGAAACATTCCTTTTTTCCTTAGGCACCTTAACATCTTTTTTAAAGATTTTATTTATTTATTTTCAGAGAGAGGAGAAGGGAGGGAGAAAGAGCAATGTATGGTTGCCTCTCACATGGCCCTCACTGGGGACCTGGCCCGCAACCAAGGCATGTGCCCCGACTGGGAATCGAACTGGGACCCTCTGGTTCCCAGCCTGCGCTCAATCCACTGACCTACACCAGCCGGGCACCTTAACATCTTTTTAATGTAGGTGACTATGTGAATAAATACCTTTTTGGAATTTTAATTTAGAGGAGTCACTTTCACTAAATCAAACTTTTAGAAACATCTGTATCTATTGTGAACACATTTATCTGAAGAAAAGTTTATAGTTATCCAAAATTACAGAAATTTATAGCTAGGAAAATATATCTCAGAGACTTCTGGGCCCCAGCTACCCAAATCACCTGTGGTGAAGGACTAGCTTTTTCCTTTTTATTTTCAACCTGCCATTGACCAATAATTTTGTAAAACTCAGTGAAAGTAAATCACCATGAAATGAAATAAAAAGTTAAATATATAAGAACATAAGCTCTAATTTTTAATTATTAGATTTAACAGACAACCTTCTGGAAATTTTGTAAAATTTGTAACACATACTCTCAATTTCTGTACTTATCTCATCATAGATGAGTTAGTTCATCAATCATTAGTGGTCCGCAAACCAGACCTCGAGTGGCACTGACATAGTCCCCTTATTTATGGAAAAGCAAAGTGAGAGCCATAATAACTGCTCCCTCTCTCTCTCTCTCAAGCACTGATTACACACTGAGCACTGATCTAGATTCTTCACATATTTCACTTAGTCCTCAAAAAAATCCTTTTTAGGTAAACAACAGCCTCATTTTACAAAAGAAGAAATGAATGTCGATAAATGTGACACATCCGGTAACAGCAGCAAACCCTGGGATATCCAAGTATCTTTACTTTGCTCCTATGTGGTCCTTAAAAGACAACTCTCAATAAGTCAATTTGTTCTTTTTTCCAGCTAACCAAAGGCTTATGAAAAAAAATTGCCCTTAATTTCAGTTTTTATACTATCGATCTTAGATTTGGTACGACTTGGACATGCACCTTGCTCCTGATGATTTTGTATGTAAGAGAAGCATGGAACAAAAGATTAGATGGAGAAAAAAGTAATACAGGAGGAAAAATTATGGTTAGTCCAAGGTGGGCCACACGCTGACAACAGCCGTTGACCCTGGGTCTCCGACACGCTCTCCACAGCTGTGTTGATATATATTTTTCTCTTCTAATGTTCATCTCAACAAATTAAACCATTGGGGAGTTTGGGGAGTTTCGTAATTTCTCTCTCTCTCTCTTTTTAAGAATGTTTTTTCTGGGAACTTTCATGATAGTGAATACTTATTAAATATGGTATACTATTAGAAAAGTAATTCACTTTTATCTATAAAAAGCCACAAACAAATACAGACATAAAAGAGGTCAAAGGCCAGCAGCATAGCATTTGAAAACTTTTGACCATAACAGTGATTATTTGATACCTGGAAACTAATGTTCTGGTTCTAATTGATTATTAGCCCAGGTGCTATTTTTCAATAATGAGGTTTTTTCTCCTATGAAATAGCCTTTAAAAAAGAAAACGAAGTTTACATTCTCTTTGTCTGTGTATAAAAAGCAAATAGAGCACCAGGGACATTATCTAGACAATTTAAGTAAAAAAGTTTTTGAAATGTCTAGTTAATTGCCTCAAACCACTGCTTTATGTGTCTGTGGAGACATGAACTGTGGTTGCGTAGTGAATGCTAAATAGTGAGTATGAGCATCTATTATTAATAAGTGTTCCATCAATTTTTAAAGCTAGTAAGCTATGAGTCAATAATCTCCTGAAGTCATGAATTCAACTAATTAAATATGTTTAAAGAGAAATTTATTTGTCTTTATTTTGAATTCATGAATTCAAAGGAAAAATAAATAACTTGTTAGCAAAGCTTATAAATTGAATGCAGAAACCTTTAAAGTTTTTTTTTTTTAATGATTTTATTTATTTATTTTTAGACAGAGGGGAAAGGAGGGAGAGAGGGAGGGAAACATCGACAAGCTGCCTCTGGTTCACCTCCAACCGGGCACCTGGCCCGCAGTCCAGGCATGTGCCCTGACTGGGAATCAAACCGGTGACCTTTCATCTTGTGGGATGACCCTCAACCCACTAGGCCACACCAGTCAGGGCTGAAAGGTTTTCAAACATCTTTTGTTTTGTACACATCTGTATTCCTTTGTTATATTCCTCCTGAGATTTGTTATTTCTCTACCACTACTTTTTCCTTTCCTGTTTTTGTTTAAGAATCTACTGTAGACATTGGATGCTCCCTACAGAAATTCAAGAAACATAATAAAATATTTGCTTCTAATTGGCCAGGCCCACTAGCACAGTCCTTCTGTACCTATTTGCCGTATTTGATTTTGTGGTTTTTCCTCTTTGCTTGGGGAAAGCCAAACCAATCCACCAAGGCTCGGTTCAAAGGCTGATACCTGATTTATTTGCAAAGAGTCACTGATGCTGGGGAAACTGGTGAAAAAGTTGCACTTCATTCACAGAATTGACGATTCACACCTAAGAAAGGACACAGTGCACTGCAACTGCAACCGTGGAAGAGAGTTCAAGGTCCTTAAGGACAGCCAAGACGAGATAAAGTAGAGGGATTCTGCAGAAGTAAGTGTGTGTGAAAGATCTACATTAGCAACGATCAGGGAATATTCAAAGAACTGAAAACCTGCATCGGAAGGCTGTATGGAGGTAAAAGAAAAGAGCGCATGGAGCTGGATTACACGGGACCCACAATGGTGCAGGCGGGGGAGCTCACAGGGGCTTAGACTACCGTGGTTATAATGGGAATGGAGAGAGAAAGCTTTGGAAACTATTTAGGTAAAATAGAGTTTGTTGATAGATAACATACAGAAAGGGAAGAATCAAACAGGCCTGTCAAATATCAAGAGCAAGTGGTTAGCTGAAGGGTATAAGATACAAAAATAGAAGAACATATTTGGCAGGAAAAATATTTGTTTTTTTTTTGTCATGCTGATTATACATGACATGCTGAAATTCACATGATAATGGTGAAATGTGCAAGTGGAAGTGTCCAGGAAGCAGTAAGATGTAAAAGTTGGGCTGAACAGGAACACCTAGAAATCAATAATAAACAGATGGTAATTGCAGGGATGAGCATTAATAAGATTACCCTTTAAAAAAGTATGCAAGGTGGAAAGAGAAAAGGGCTTAGACAGAATTTTGGAAAAGAGTGAACTTAAATTTATCAAATCTCTTCCTATGTTAATAGTGCTTTCAAGTGGACTGTACCAGGCTCCAAATGCTGTTTTCCCAGGTATTTTTTCTTTTTTGCAGCTCAAGCCAATTAAAGGCCTTACCTTCCCCTCCCTTCTCATCTCAGCAACAGAGGACCTCTGTGCCAGTCTCCTCCAGCACAAATACAGTGAGTATAAAGGGCCAAGAGCACAGTAAATACCAATATATTTTAAGAGTTTTCAGGAGGGAGGAAAGGGTCATTTTGCACATTCAGCTGTTAAGTCAGAGCAATTTGTAGGCAATTCTAGGAGGTGCATTCCACTTTAAGGCATGAAAAGGCTGTCTGACTATTAAGTGAACAGCTGTGAAAGGGCTATACGCTACAGTCTGAGTCCCCTTCACTGGAAATCCTGTACCAACAGCCATTAGAGTGGTCACAGATGTCCGTGAGTGGTCTTTAAAGCCTTCCTCTTCACTACATATCATTGTTGTAAACATTTATAGTCATTAAGTCAGCTGTGTTCATGTCCATCTGTTTCTCATTTATTCAGAGACAATTGATAAATTTTTTTTTATTTATCAAAGTGGCTAGGAAAAGTTGACATGCTTTTTACTAGTTTATAGTGAAGCAAAGTTTTGACAGGCAAATGTCATTGTTTTGATGACCTAATAAATCTTTCTCAGTATTGGCTCTAGTCTATACCATATCATTTCCTAAACACTCTACGAAAATGAGGATTTCCCTATCCAGAAAATCTGCAATCTACATGCAGTCTTTCCTATTCACACAGACTATTCATGAGTTTAAAATAAAAGATCTTAAAAGAGTCCAGACAAGTGAATAAAATAACTTTTTATGCATCTTCAAGTAGAAAACAATGCAAACAATCATTGAGCTAGTATTTATTGTAAATCAGAGGAATCAGAAACATTAATTTTCAGATTTATAATTGCCTTTTACTATTAAAATTTCTACAACAAAGAAGCACTCTGATAATGCCATTTTTATTTCCAAGCTCTTAGAATTGACTAAAGAATTCCAATTTCATCTGTAGGCAGTCCTGCTAAGTTACAAGAATAGCCAGAACTTTTAAAGTAGTCGTGGGAGAAGGGAGTAGGTATGAAGTTAACAGGTTATTAATGAGCCTTGAGGATGATCAGAAAACATGCCTTCCTCGCAGAACAGCTCAGAAGTCAAGAAGCATGTGCTTTGGTATCTGAATTTCCTGCCTACCAGCTATTTGACCTTGGGCAAATTAACCTTTCTAAATTTAATTATTTTATAATAGAACCAAATATATACCACAGGGGGTCGTTTTCTGGATCAAACAAAATAATATATAGAAAGAGCTGCATATAACAAGAAAATATTCATGCACATTTTTATTTTTATTCTTCTATTATAGTTAGAGGATTTCTAGCTGAAGTGTTTGTGAGAGATTTCGGTTTCAGATTTTTTTAAATCAGTCATATGAAAATTATCAGGGACATATTTACTCTGAAATATAGTAAATATATTTGTAAATATATATAATTGTAAATTGTATATATATATTAAATATATTCAGACCAACGTTCAAATAAAACCACATGATATTACCCCAAAATGTTTATTGTTTATAGATTTTCCTTTATTAGGAATATTTTAAGAATCACTCAACCACCAACTTACACCATACACAGAAATAAACTCAAAATGGATAAAAGACTTAAAAATAAGTTGCGACACCATAAACATCCTACAGGAGAACATAAGCAAGAAAATTTCAGATATTCCAGGCAGCAGTATTTTCACTGATATGTCCTCTACAGCAAGGGTTATAAAGGAAAGAATAAACAAATGGTACTACAACAAATTAAAACGCTTCTGCATGGCTAAAGAAAATATCAGCAAAATAAAAAGGCAATCAACCATATGGGAAGATATATTCGCCATTGATACCCTGGACAAAGGTTTGATCTCCAAAATATATAAAGAATTCATACAACTCCACACCAGGAAGACAAAAAATCCAATTAAAAAATGGGCAAAGGACCTGAACAGACAATTCTCCAAGGAGGACATATAGAGGGCCCAGAGACATATGAAAGGGTGCTCAGCATCACTAGCCATCAGAGAGATGCAAATTAAAACCACAAGGAGATACCACTTCACACCAGTCAGAATGGCCATCATAAACAAATCAACAAACAAGCGAAAAAAGAACCCTAATACACTGTTGGTAGGAATGCAGACTGGTGCAATCATTGTGGGAAACAGTATGGAATTTCCTCAAAAAACTAAAAATGGAACTGCCTTTTGACAAGACAATTTCACTGCTGGGATTATACCCTAAGAATCCTGTTCAAAAGAACCAATTCAAAAGAATCTATGCACCCCAATGTTCATAGCAGCGCTATTTACAATAGCCAAGTGCTAAAAATAGCCTAAGTGCCCATCAGTAAATGAGTGGATTAAAAAACTGTGGTACATTTATACAATGGAATAATACACAGCAGAAGGAACTCCTACCCTTTGCAACAGCATGGATGGAACTGGAGAGCATTATGCTAACTGAAATAAGCCAGGCAGTGAAAGACAAATACCATATAATCCCACCTATAAGTGGAACCTAATCAACAAAACAAACAAGCAAGCAAAACAGAACCAGAGACATGAAAATAAAGAACAAATTGACAGTGAGCAGAGGGAACAGGGGAGGGGATCATAGGGCAAGAAGGGGAAGGGTCAAGTCAAGGAGCATGTACAAAGGACCCATGGACAAAGACAACGGAGTGGAAGAGGACTGAATGTGGGAGGTGGGGGGTGGGTAGAGTAATGGGTGAAAACGGGGACAACTGTAACTGAACAGCAATAAAAAATTAAAAAAGAGAATCAAGTTACATATTGTTACATTACTGTGTATTTGCCAATGATTTCTCATAACACCACTAAAATTCTCATAATTTTATATGCAAAAATATTAAATTCCCTATAATTTTGTTAGAAAATGCACAGTACGAGTACTCCTGATGCTGACATTAGACAGCAGATAAACTGTTCATACCATGACCAACAGGGACATTGTCACTATGCATTTAAGGTACAGGGTGTTCATTTCAGAACCTCAAATAACAGCCGCACCATTACAGAAAGTGGGCATTCATAATCCCATGCATATCATACAATGAAGGACAGCAGCCAAAGACTGAGAGTACAGTACCAAAGAATGACCCAGGGCAGTGATTGTGGAGGTGGGGGTTCTGGGAGGGAATTCTTTTCCACCGTTCCTGATGTTTCCTTCCATGGATAGTGACCTTCATGAGCGAGGTATCTCTACCCTCTCACTGAGAAACAGAGTATAAAGGACATGGGGATGTTTCCTGTCTCACTGATAAGACATGGTAGGTGGATCCTACCTCAGTATAAGCTATAGCATCCTAATTAAAGGGAAAAGGAGAGAGAGTGAAGGTGGTCTACATAGAAAGGAACAAATCTATCAAAAAGTGATGCACAGTTTCATTTAAAATTTGCGCCCAAACAGAGCTCTATTCAGAGAGCAGATTTCCTTATCCTTGGCCCATGGCCACTAAGTGCCAGCGGTCCCCGCTTCATCAGGGCAACCAAAGCACCCCTGTGTCTTCAAAACTCTCAAACATAGTATTGTCACCCTCAGTTAAGACCCTCTGGTACATTAAAAGCCTGGCACAAATAGATGACTACATGCATGATTAAGAATGTATTTATGCTTTCTTTTACAAGCCTGCCATGTATAAAAAATAGTGATTCAGAAGAAGCAGTATAGAATTGTTTTGGAAGGAGAAAAATCTGCTTTGGAATTCTGGCTTCTCTTGAGAAATTTAATTTATGGAATTCTAAAAGAGGGCGAAAATCATACATTCCTGGAAGATTTTTCAGTGCGTATTAAGTGAGATAATGCACATAGATAACACACAGAAAGTTCTGGCATTCTTGTACCACATTAAAAATGTTCAATGAACGGTGTTAGTTATTATTATTGATTTTTCTGTTATTGTTGCTTATAGCTCTTAATTACAATGCTGCATTCAGAGATTACATTATTCTATGAAGACATAAAAAAACAAATTTTAAACACTTGGTGACTCAGCAGAGTTTCCAAATAAATGCTGTGACCACCAGTTTTATACTGTGCATTGAAAATATTCTGCAGGTGTATCTTCAAAAGTTTAGGATAAAGTAGAAACTTGCATAAATCTTAAAAATGTAAGAGATGCAGAAAAGTCCAGGGAACCTGGCTAGGTACATGCAGAAAATCCATCTCCAGGTTGAGCTCTATATTTTTCCAGCAACTAAGGCCTCACTCTGTCATTGCCATCTTTTTTCTTTGTTTGCTTTTCCTTTCTCCTTTTGACAACTTCAAAAGATTTTGTTACAACATTTTTCTACATAGCGTTGGGTGGCAGCTGTTCAGGCACCATGGAGAGTGTTTTAATGATAAGGAAACCCTGACACAAGGACCCTCCATCTTTGGAAAAACAAACACCGTGGAGATTTTAGTGTTCCTTGTCAATCATCCCTCTAACCTGCAATGTTCCCTCCTGTGATCATCTGGAATCATGAGCAGACACACGCAAATAAGTACATGCCTTCCTGACATATCCCTAGGAACACGTTCTTTCCCTTTTTTCACTTCCAACATAGAGAAGAAGGAGGAAAGAGTAGAGCAAAACCTTGCTATCATGACTGCAGGAAGCACTGCGCAGCAACGTCGGATGCTTCCTGAAGCAGCAGGGTGCAGAATTTACCATCCTAATAGTTGGCACCAGAGAGTCTCCGAAAGAAGAAACTTGAAGAAAACTACCTTGATCAATTTTTCAGAATGGAAGTCAAATGTGAAGGCAAGAGTTTAAAAGAGATACTAAAAGAAGAAGCAGATAAACCATTGAGCATAGGGAAGTAAAGAAGGGCCTGTTGGAGGGGTAACGCTAAGGAAGACAGAGAATGAGAGAAGAGAGACAGGTGAGGGCTGAAAAGCGTAACAGGAGACTGAAGCCTGCAGAAATTCAGGTGGATGAGGCTGAAAGAGGAGACTCCATATTCTATGTTCTTTTTAAATTTTCCTTTTGTCTACCAAAATGTCTAATGAAGCCTCATGCAACCACACATCCTTATGAGCCAAGCCTGCGAAGTAAGGCACAGGCATTACCAAGGAGCAGTGGGAACGGGAACCTTGTTGCTGTTGATGAGGGGCAGCTGTTTGGCTCTCTAGGTGGTGACTTGCCACCGAGTGATGGATAATGCTCACCACAGTTCTGGGAATAGCACCAAAAAGCAGCGGAACTGACTGCAGGTGGGTTGAGATTAGCCCACTTTTCTCCAAAACCCAGAGAGGTGATCTCAGCTACTAGAAGAAGGGCAACATCTGAGTTGCATAAGTTAATGTCTCTGGCTGCTGAAATGTACAAAAGGAGACAAAAATATCCCCATATCAGCCTTCCCTATACTCAATTATACTACCCTTCTTTGTTGGCTGAATAGGCCACACATATTCACCTCTGGGTCTTTGGCTCTGCTGTCTATTTCTCTGAAATGCTCCCCTTTAAGCATGGCTAATTTTTGTCCATCCAAGCATGGGCTCAACAAGATCAGTGAGACCTTCTCAAGACACCTCTCTAAAGAATCTCCCCTCCCCTCAACACAGCCATTTTCTATAACCTCATCTTGTTTTACTATTTTCATAGACTGTAGAACCACCTGATACTTTTTAGTTTATTTGTTGTATTTCATTGATACAAGAGGTGATTGATTACAAGATGCATTATCATTTTGTGTATTTCTAAGAAAGCAAAAGGCTCTCAATTAAAGTAAGATAATATTTTTTTTTACTATTTTGAGTTCTGATTATACTAACTGAAGAGTCTCTGTTAGTCTCATTTAGCCATTGGTTTTTTATCATATATCCCTCTTTTAAATACCTAAATAGAAGATGCAAATGCAATATATAATTTATTGTCTTACAGTAAAATATTAAGATGTAATCTCTCCAAAATGATTATTAGCTTCATTAATACCAAATTTAAGTGCTCTCTTCTTGGTCTTCCTGCAGCAATAATGTTTTTGTTTTAAAGTCAAATTATAGTGTAATTTTCTCAAAGACATTTCAAACGGCCACTAAACTCAAGGTGTGTACACACAACACAACTCAATTAGAAAAAAATGCCCGTTTTTATGGGCATCGGCAGGAAATGACAGCTATGTCAGACTGCCATCTGGGAAATGGAAATACATCTTCAACTGTAAGCTACATCTGACTTGAATTTGCTGAAATCTGAAACAAATTTTATATCTTAGAATCAGCACAATAAACTCACTGATTATTTACCAGCTTTCTCACAGTCTTTCCATTTCTAAAATATAACATCTATGACAGCAGAATCCTTGCCTATAGTAAATCCTGACAGCCTAGAATACAGTAGGTACTGAAACATATTTATTCAAAGAATGAGATATGCTTTCTCTCAAAGTTGATGCTTTACCACTCAGAGAGAGGTAGGATGAGGGAGGGGTTCTAAATGCAATTTCTTCATCATCTTACAATGACTGGCATTTCTGGTTTAGTAATTGTGCCTTAAAGGTTGCTGCCGCCGATGAGAAGAAATGCCACCTAATCTCCTTAGACAGAGACAATGTCCAGGCATTTTCCTTTAAGTATCCTAGATGGCAATGAACTGTAAAAAAAAAAATGAGCCACTTGGTGATCTACACTCAGGTGAGATAACCTCTAGGCTGAAATTCTCATTTGCAGGAACCTGGTAAAGGAGAGATAAAACTGACAAGTGGCACCAAGATGAATTTTTGGAGACACCTACCACAGAGACGCCATTAGAAACATATGAACACTGTTCAGGTCCGAGCAAGCCAGAGATCTGGAGAGCAGGCGGACAGCTGTCAGGAGGTGGGGGGCTGTGAAGGGGGGGGAGGGATTGAGCAAATAATAAAGAAAGAACTCAAAAATGAAAATAAAATAAATTCTCTATACCTAAGGGGAAAAAAGACAGAAATTTAGAGAATTAAAAGCTCCTCTGACATGGCGGGCATGCCACCAGAGAGGAAAGTATCAAAAATGAAGGTGGTATTAGATAAAATGCTCATCTTGTTGTCCAATTGGATGAACTTAATTCACAATACTTATTCTTTAATCAATTTCTCGTTGTTTTCTTATATTCCCTATTTGTACTTCCCTACAGAGTAGACAGAGAAGAGTCCGGATAAAATTCAATAAAAACCATGCAACTTTTTTTTTTTTAATTCTGCACAAGTAACATAATCTTGACATGCATATACCCAGATGAATTTATTACTGTAAGAACTTGTCTTCTTTATTCCCCTGCTTTGTACAGAGATGTAACAATATACTGACCTACTCTCTGCAGACAGACAGAAAATGCTCGGCGGCCTCAGTTTGGGTTCCCTGTGGCCTCTTTTGCAAATCTCTTTAAGTGGGGGCTCCTCTTTCATAGTGATTTGTTTTTCCTGGTGTTTCTTATTTGTATTATATTTTAAATTCTCCTCTTTATACTCTATAACATGGAGAAAGAAGGCTTATAAAGCTGTTCTATAAGGGAAGTAGTCTACTAAGCTAGTTACTACAGGTAATATAATTTTATACAGCATTATTTTTAAAAAGCCTTTATATTGAAATTTTATGCTCTGTGGAGATGACTACCTTCTCCCCATGTAACCAAACATTAGCCTTACAGGGACATTATAAGAGTACAATTAGCTGACTTGTCAAAATAAAAAAATATTTCCTTAATACTAAACTTACCTTTCCATGATGTTTTGAGAATATACCAAATGATCAATGTGATCGTACAGTCATTTTAACAGTCAGAATGGGGTCAAGTACATCACAGTAAGAAAATAACTTTGACATGTCAGCAGCTTAACTCACAGTTTGTTTCTCACTGACATGAAATCTAAGCAGCTGGGTGATGCTCCTGTAGCTCCGCCGTTTGGAACTTCAAGGTTGCTAAGTAGGAGAAGATCCATATGGAAGTGACAATTGATTCTTAACTGCCTGAGCTCAGAATTGACAAATGTCACTGTCCATTAGCTAGAATTAGTTATGAAGATTAAATTTATAAACAAACAATAACTCATAAAGTAATGCCTAACCTACAGTGACATTCAATGATGTTTAGTTATATTAATATTATATTTAAATATTACCACTTATATTTATTATCATATTAATATAATATTTAAATGTTCCCATTTCATTATTATTATTATCTCAATATTATCAATATACTTAATAAGTCAGTTTGTTTAATTGATTTTGACTCCTGGTCATTTTTTATAATATTTCCATAAATAATATAAAATTGAATAATGCGAATCAAAATTTTCTTGAGATCAATGACATATCTTACTTAAATAATAAACATATAAGTTCTTCAATTTTAATTTCTGTTAGTGAACTACAACAGGGAAAATATTGTGTAAGTATTTATAAATATTAATCAATTTTTCTTTATCAGTCAGTTTCATCACAATGCAGGTGTCCAATAATGCTAAATATTTAGCATCCAATAATGCTAAAATGTGACAATAAAATTTTATTATACATCCTGGTAAAATCTGCCATGCGCGTACTTTGGGCCACACATGGCTACAGAGTTTCTAAGAGCCTGGAGAAGCGGAGTCGTGGCGCGAGTTTGGTAAGCAGTGCACGGATTAATGCTCCAGGAAAAGTGTTTTCCTGTCCTGTCACTCTCACACACAATCTGGTCTCCTTCCAATTCCAGTTAAACTGAAGGTATCTAAATATCTTAGAAAAATACCTTGGAAGTAACCCATTTCATTAGATCATTTACTTTAGTTTGTTTAAAAATAAAGAACAGAAATGTTAGAATTTTTCCGATTATATTTCTTGTTGACAGGATTAACACAAAAAGTTTTATTGCTCTTAATTTTATCACTTTACTGTCCAGTACCCAGTCCACTAGTGAGTTTTGTTAGCTGTCTCTCCTAAATACAACCCCATATAAACGCCTAATCATGATGTTGTGCACTTGAAACTAATATAATGCTGTATGTCAACTGTATTGAAAAATAAAGAGAAAAAAAAGAAAAAAAACAAATCAAAACAAGACAAAAATACCCTCTGTATTCTTCTACTTGTCTGCACCTCTGGCTTCCACCCTAAATGGAGCCATTATTACTTCATTATTTCTTGCTTGAATTACTGCATCTGACCCCTAACCAGTTTGTTTCACTCTTAACCCACCCATATCGCTTCCCCACCGTAACCCTCTGTTTCCTCAAGAGCCAAACTGATTTGAGTAAAATTATGCAACACAAGACCTTTGAATTTCCTTTGTTTAAAAAAAAATGTAATTTGGCCTACAAAAAAATAAAATAAAACCCAAAAGATCTGCTTTTCTATTATCACTCTAGATCTCACTCTCCATGGGCATAAGTTTCTTAAGGCTGCTGTAACACATGACCTCAGACTATTTGGCTTGAAGCAGCAGGAATTTCTCTCTCACAGTTCTGGAGACCGGACAGTCAAAGTCAAGGTGTTGAATGGGCCAAGCTCCTTTCAGAAGCCTTAGGAGAAAATTCACTCCTGGCCTGTTCCAGCTTCTGGTGGCTGCCAGCATTCTACTGCTCATGTCTGTACCAGCCCAGTCCCTGCCTCCAACTTCACACTCCCTTCTCACCTTCTGTAGGTCTGCTCTTCTGTCTGTGGCCAATCTCCATCGGCCTCTCTCTTAGAATATTTGCGATGACATTTAGGAACCACTCAGCAAATGCAAAATCTCCTTTTAAGATCTTTAACCATTACATCTACAAAATTTTTGCCATTTAAGTTAACATTCACAGGTTGGAGGAATCAGGGCCTGATATCTTTTGGTGAACCTTGTTCACAGCATTTCTCTGTGTTCTCCTGCCTTTATGTGTTTGCACTTATTGTTCCCACTGCCTGGGACACCCCTTCTCTCAATCTTCATAAAACCTATTCCTTGGTATAATTTGGGTCTTACTTCAAAGGTCACTTCCTAAGAGTTTATTGTTACCTATTTACCCATCTTATTATCACTACTCCCTGTTTTATTCTTTCTAAGGTACTTCTAATTTTTGGAGACAATCTTATTCACTCATGACTGTCCTTTGCCTCTTCCCCCTTAGAAAGCTAGTTCCATAAGAGTAGCGACTTTGCCTTTTTGGTCATTATTGTATACCTAGGACGTAGAAAAGCACCTGGTACTATGATAAGCAGTCAATTATTTGTTAATTAAATGAAAAAATAAATGATTGCCAGCATCCTATCAAATTGGATCTTAACTTTGATTAATATATCAAATCTTTATAATTCACAAATAATGAAAAAGTAAGTGTAAATAATTTCATCAAGATCTCAGCGGGACTTTATAAATTGAATGTTTTTGAGAGCTAAAGGCTCTTCTACAGCTAAACTTTTTGTGTTTTTTTGATAACTTATAATGATAAGCCAAGCTTTGAAGTTATCATTATAGTTCCAGCCTGTATGCTGAAGAGAATTCAGCAAAGATTCCCAAATATATTCACAAACTTGTCTAGTATAAGTAATGGAGATGCTCCGGCATATGCAAGTGTGATGGTGTTATCTGTGACAAAAGCTCTGTTTCTCTGAAAACACTATCCTCATTCAGAACCTTACTACCGTGTTTTACTATGGGCATTCAATTTCTAATTTGTAGCAATGAATTTTCTCTCCCTGAATTAAACAGCAGAAGCAATAACTAGTATTTATTGACATGCTACCATGTCGTATAATGCACTAAGTGTAGAGACCAATTATGTAATGTATGAATGCAAGATCGGTGTTATGGTTCCATTATAGAGATTTAAAAAACCCAAAATTACAAAAACAACAACAACAAAATGGAGGCTCAAAGTGCCTGTATAACCTATTATGTGGCCGATCCCTGAGCCCTGATGTGTCCTCATCCCATGATCTGTGCATATCATCTACCAGCGATATGAGCTGGTAAAACTGAAAATACCTAGCAGCATTCAGAATGAATAACTCTTAACCACTAAGACAACCCCATGCTGGGACAGACAGCTGGGCAGATCATACCCATGCTCACTCCTTGTTTCACCTAATGAATCTCTGACAATCACATGTATTACCACAACATTAATCATTCCTATCACCTACTAATGAAATATACAGGGAGCATGAAAGCAGAAAGTACATTTTTAAGAGTTCTGTGTTCAGCACCCTTTGCAAGTATAAATCCAGCTGTGTGTATATGAATGGGTGGTTAGGGATTATACACACATACACACCCATATATACACACATACATGCAATACCATCTTTGGAGTTCTACATACTAGGTAATTGCTGCAAAATAAAAATGGATTATCAGCCTGGCTGCTGTAGCTCAGTGGATTGAGCGTGGGCCTATGAACCAAAGGGTTGCTGGTTTGATTCCCAGTCAGGACATATGCCTGGGTTGTAGGCCAGGTCCCCATTAGGGGACCCATGCAAGGCAACCACACATTGATGTTTCCGTCCCTCTCTTTGTCTCTCCCTTTCCCTCTCTCTAAAAATAAATAAATAGAATCTTTAAAAAAAATGGATTATGCACAATAAACACTATCCTTAATTTTTTTTCAGATGCTAAGTGTCTCTAAGGAAATATATCCTGTTAATTATAGTTAGAACATCCTAAGTATACTATTAAAATAAATGCTTGTGTTGGATTAGAAAATGTATTACATATACAAATAGAATTGTAAACTGGGATAACAAGCCTCATAACAAGCCCAATTCATTCAAGTGCTACAACCTCAGGAAAACTAAATATGAGGAGTCACACTGTGGCTTTGATCATCTGAAGGCACCCAGTCTAAAGGACTGACCGAGTCATTCATATATCTGTTCGCTTATTAAGCCCCTCTATATATAAGGCCATATGCTAAGCTCTGAGAACCATACTCCATGTCCTTAGAAGCTCAGAGTCAGTATTTTGTTAAGATCATTATCTTAATTAAGGATAATTCAGTTAAAAGCAGTAAGAAGAACCCACTGCTAAACTTTGGTAAAAAAGGAAACCTAGGGGCAGACACAGAGAGGTCTCCCGGAGCCCAAGGCAGTGTATTTACTCAGACTTCCTGAGCAGCTGAAAGGAATCACTCAAAGTCACAAACAGAGGTCTACTCTCTGCCCCCCAACTGGGCCCAAAGAACTGCATGTCTCCGATCTCCTTTCCCTATTCTGACTCGCTTTCTTTACTTCTGTATGCACAGAATGGAAAGCAGTTATTCACCTCAGCTTAGCTTTCAGTGATCTCCTCACCTCATTAGTGATTCTGAGTCCAAATTCAAGTTTCTGTTAGAGGGAGTCTGGTGGCCCCAGGCTGAGTCAAGTGTTTTTCCTTGTCCAATGTCCTGAGGCCAGTGAGGTAGACCAGGAGCTCCACTCTCAGCAGGGACTGCAGTTAGTCTCTCTCAGAGAAGAGTCATTGGCAAAACAAGTAAGCTGAGGACTGTGTCTGTTACATGAGTTACTAGGAGACCATATTTAGTTGGAACAATATCCATAAAACGCTTAATGCAATCCATGGAACAAAATAAGTTCTAAATAAAGGGTGGCTATATTCTTCAGAGTCTATTACATCACACAGTCTTAGATGTTATGGGAAAAGTAAGCCTGAAGATCTGGGGCAGCCCAGTGCAGGGGCACTGGTGTCAGTTTTGAGATAGTTCAGAAAAACTTGCAAGATGAGCTGGTGAAAGATAAGGAATTTTATAGGTAATGATGGGAGTTTGTGTGAGAGATGGAGGAAAGGGAATATTCCCAAATGGTGCAGCATATATGAAATCCCAGAGGTGAGGTGAACATGTCATTTTCCAGAAATACTACGCGGTATTGTAGTATGCCAGACCCCAGAGTATATGTTTGTTCAAAGGCTGGGTAAGTAGATGAAGCTTGAGGGGCATAGAAAAGTCAGGAAATAGGTCTTACTCAGAAGTCAGAACTCGGTGACATTGAAAAATTTTAATAAGAGAAGAACCTAATCTGATTTTCACCTTCTCCTTGCAGTGTAGAGGACTGTGGATTAGCTGACAACAGAAAGGGATGCAGGGAATCTCAGTTAAAAAGACCATCATTCACCAAAATAGAGGTTACCGAAGGGCAAGCCACTTTTGAAAGGCTTGGGGAGTAGTTTTGTGCCTGATGCATTTGAGGTACCTGAAAGACAGCTATGAGGTGCCTACAAAGGAGCTGAAGGGAAGGTCTGCACACAGCAGAGAGGCCTAGGAAATGGGGGGAGGGCTGATGAGAAAATACAGGGCGGGGCCAAAGTAGATTTACAGTTGTAAGCATGGGAAACACAGAGTTTATCCTTGTATTATTATTTATTTATTTTTGTATCATTTTCTTTTTTCTTTTAAAGCACATGCTTTTATTCATTTATTTGTATTTTTTATTGTGGTTCAATTAAAGTTGTCCCAATTTTTCTCCTGTTGCTCTCCCCTGCCCCGCCCACCCCCCAACCCCAGCTTCCTCAGTCACTCCCCGCACTGTTGTCCATTGCCATGGGTCTTTATACTTGTTCCCTGACTAGACCCTCCTCCTTCTTTCCCCTGTCGCCCTCCTCCCCGCTCCCTGCTGGTCTCTGTCAGATTGTTCCTTATTTCTATATCTCTGGTTCTACTTTGCTCATTTGTTTGTTTTGTTCATTAGGTTCCACTTATAGGTGAGTCATATGGCATCTGTCTTTTGCCATCTGGCTTATTACACTTGGTATAATACTCTTATTTTCCATACACACATCTCTAAACCTTCTTTCGCTCCACACTGTATATAACATATATGCACCAACAGACTGCAGGAGTACAGAAGTGAAGCCGTAGACTCTTGGGGAGAGTAGGGAAAGGTGCTCATAGAACAACATTGGGTTTCAGTGGGAAAACGGCAAAGGAAACTCCGGGCAGAAGGTACAATGGGATGGGGAGGCCATTGGTCGGGTATTTTTAACAGAGAGGGGGTGAAAATGCAGAGGCAACTCTGTCAGCTTTGGAATCTGATAAAAGAGGATATAGGGTACCACTCAGTTCTCTTGTACCTAAGACCCACAGTTTTCTCCACGATTCAGGCCTTGGAGACTGGACCGCCAAGAGAGTCAAGGCTATCTATGACTTAATGATCTAGTTACTGTCTTTTAATGGTTCTAGAGACACAAAAATAAACACCTCTAAAATGATACCTGCAGGCCTCCAGGTAAGCATGGCAGATTGAACAAGCATGTGTGTTTACTTTCTCTTCTTCACAAAAACCACGAGTCATCACCTTCCAGTAAAAAGCCCTTAAGCAATGTTAAAGACCAACAACTCTAGAAACAGCAGCATATGAGAAGAAATAATAAAACAACTGCCAATTAAAGAAAAAAAACAAAGTGATCTGGGAAATCAGGACTGTGCACATAGAAAGGGATTGTTCGAACCATGGTTCATTATTATGGCAAAGCCTGAGGGGCTTCTGACTGATTTTTTTAACTCTATGCATGCATTAATTTGGCAAAAATAAACACTTTACAATTATAATATCAATAACATGAGAACGAAATTCAGCTTGCATGTAACTTTTAACAAATATGTTTTTCCAGTAATTAATAACATGAAAAGCTAATTATGCCGCACTAAACCTACGTCAACATTTAATCTGTAAGGTGTGTTTGCCCTGCACCAATGCCAATCTGTCATCAATTTTATGCTTTACTGCAGATAAAATACGAAGAATTATCCTACATGTCAGACTTAGTACTTTTAAGAAATACTCAAACATTTGAGTCAACATCCTAAGAGATTTTAGTCGTATTTTACTTAAATACATCATAAAGTTTTAGAACTAGAAGGGATTTAGAGTCTATGTAGACCAGTGTTCTCATTTTGCACACGGGACAACAAAGTACCACACTAGAGAACGCAGCAGAGGTTGGACAGCTTGGCATTGGTTGTGCTCTGACAACAAGGCAGAGTTTCTTCTTTCTCTTCTTCTGCACCAGCATTTCTCAAGCTCTCTGGGCTACAGAACACCAGGCTTATTATACCAAATATCCTGCACAAAGTATTAACACTATTTCAAATATTAAGTGCATTTTTAGCTTGTCGTTTATAATTTTTGTAACAAAATAGGATCTTTAAACTTGGGCCAACACAGAATTGCATCCTAAATAAATAAAATGCTCCTTATGATACAGCAGTGAGTGAGAGGTTCAATCCTCGCCCTTCTATACCTATCAACATACGGGAAGAAAGGGGTGGATTAAATAAAAATGTGATGAAGTGTGATGACTGGCTCTAAACATACTTAACGGGAATAGGAACATTTTGCAAATACAGCCATTTGCAAAGACAGAAAATTTACAGTATTGTTCCCAGAATAAAAGAAGTAAAGCCTATTAGGTGAATTTTACCATTGACATTAAGAAAAATTATAGGACTCCAAACCATATGGAGCCCCTTTAGTGCTCCATACCTTGGTAAACTGTAGTCGATTTGATAATTCGCACTTTGTTGCCATAGACCATCTTGGCATATTGACTGGATCACTGATTGATGGTGCTGCCTGACTTCCACATACCAAATTCTGTAATGATTGATTGTGGTCTTTTCTTGTACCTAAAGTTATTCTGCTAGTGATGAACATCACCTTTTTGTCACGTCTTACTTATTTAATGTCTGAAATTCTCTGTCTGGAATTCCGTCACTCCTGTTTTTCCCAACAGGCCCACTTAACACCCAGTTCGAGCTGCCTTCTGCCATGTTTGTTGACCCCCACCTGCCACCCTGACACCACCTTCCTTCAGAGCGCAAACTTCCCCTCCACAGAGTAATCGCAGGGCTTCGCACTGACTATGCCTGAGCCCATCTCCCCTGAATGAGAAGAGAATGAGCTCCCGAAAGCAGAAACCACTCCCACTCATCTTTATCCTCCACATTTACCAAATACTTGCTAGACTGGAGGCCTCCCACAACTGATGTTATGAGAATAAATATTTTTGAACATTTTATTAAGAAAAATGGGCCTGGCTGGTGTAGCTCAGTGGATTGAGCGCAGGCTGGGAACCAGAGGGTCCCAGTTCGATTCCCAGTCGGGGCACATGCCTGGGTTGCAGGCCAGGTCCCCAATGAGGGCCATGTGAGAGGCAACCATACATTGCTCCTTCTCCCTCCCTGCTCCTCTCTCTAAAAATAAAAATAAATAAAATCTAAAAAAAAAAAAAAAAAAAAAAAAAAAAAAAAAAAAA